>SZWC01012904.1:16613-41895 GCA_023375785.1 Penium margaritaceum | reverse complement strand
TGTCCCTCAGTCTGTCCCTCAGTCTGTCCCTCACTCTGTCCCTCAGTCTGTCCCTCAGTCCCCCCCTCAGTCTGTGCTGCAGCTGCTGCCTGCACCCTGCGGGTGCGGTTGCGAGTGCGCGGCGCATCCGGTAAAGCACCCTGCATCAAGGCGGCGCTCTCACGGAAGGAGAGTGACTGGGCCGCGCTTCGGGTCAGTCGAGAGGGAAGAAGGGCTGTGTCTGTGAACTGTCCTGTCAACTCATCCGCCATGAACTCCTCATCATCGTCAGCATCGTCGTCGTCGTCGCCGGCCACGGCCTCCAACTCATCCAGTCCGTCCACTTCTACAGTGCTGAATTCTCTGGGCTGCACATCAGACATGGACAGATCTTGCATTGCCTGTGCAATGTCTGTGGAGGGGTCATAACCCCGGTTCACACACTCCGACACGTCCACATCCGTCACGTCTGCGTCATCCTCGGCTGCGTTGACGTTGATGCCTGTTCGTGCTGCAACCTCTGGCTTATGCTTCGCTAGCTGATGCAGGATGCGGTAGTTGTGGTTGACGTAAACGAGGTGCTCGACACGCTTTGCCAGTAGCCTGTTGCGCTTCTTCGTGTGGATGAGTGCGTGAGTGCTCCAGTTTCTCTCGCTTGCTGAACTGGTGACAGGCTGAGCACTCAATTTCTTGAACATCCTGTACAGTCGGGGCATGCTGCGTAAGCCCCATTTCATCCACCAAGACTCAGCCTTCGCCATATCTGCCCACGGCACCCGGGCAGCATCGCGTAATGCCTCTACCCTCGCGGCTGCTGGATCCTCCAAAGGGTTGCTCGGCTGCTGCTCATTGAACACAAGGCCGGTGAGCCACAGGGCATTGAACTGTGCCCATGCCTCTTCTTGGGCCTTCGTGTCGCCCGGGAAGAGCCGCGTCACGAGGTTGCGCCATCCGACGTGCGCGATGTCACTGTCAGTGAACAGGGTCTCCTTCCCAATGTTGCGAGGGTGGAGGAGCCTGGCCGCTTCATGAATGGCCCGCATTTCCCCCAACTCGGCCCACCGCGCCTCGAAGATGTCCTTGGCCTCGTTCACTCGGGCGCGTTCCGTCGCCGTTCTTGTCTCAACCTGGTCAAAATCTGTGCGCACTTTTGACAACGTGGAGTGGATGGTCACAAGGGACTCAGAGTCTCGGTCAACGGCACGAATGCCCTTCATCACAGGTTCCATACTGTCCTTCACAAGCTTCACGTCACGCCAAAAACTGTTCTGGATGACAAGGGAAGCAAGCTTGTTCTTTCGTCCACGCTCCTTGCGCCCAGACACGCGCANGTACTGCAAAAATGCCGTTGCGGTTTATGTCTGACCAGCCATCGCTGGTTAGGGTGCAGCCGCGTGCTTCGAAACATCGTCGCATCGGGAGCAGCTTCTCTTCAATGCGCGCCCGCTCAGCGAGCAGCATGCTGTTGGCGATGCGCCTGCGACTGGGGGGACGGTACCATGTGGGAGCTCCTGCAAGCCACAACACCTTGTGGAAGAATGGGTTCTCAGCAAAAGAAAAGGGGAGGGCTGCGACAAAAATGAGCAGTGCAATAGCCTGGTCAAGCAGGCGCTTGGCAGCCTCCTGGAACCCAGAGTCCAGAGTAGTCTGCGTGAGACTGCGTGAACGGGAGCGGGGGGGTGATGGAGACGACGAGCGGGAGTGTGCACCGGTACGCTGCACCCTTGGAGGCAACAGGTTAGCATACTTCAGCCGCTTGGGTGTCTGGCTGGAGGCGGGAGTTGCTCCACCAGACGATGGACCAGCCCCCTCTTCGGGGTCAGCTGCCGTAGCACCCAACCCATGCTGTTGGCTGACGTCCCCGCCTGCTTGGCTGCTTGTCGCCGCCCTTGCCTGACTAGTGTGCGATGCTCGGCCCACCAACTGTGCCTCTCTCTGTCCCGCTCTCTCCCCTCTCACATTCCCTGCACCCCCTGCCGCCCCATCTCCCCTGCCTCCTCCACCACAAGTACCTTCTTCATCCCCATCAGTATCCATCAATTCCCTCAAGTCCTCATCACTCTCTCCCCCTCCAATGACGTCGCTCCCAACCCGCTCACAGGCCATCTCATACGCAAGGTCAAACTCTCCTCGGTCAAACATCTCCACGTCCTCCCAGGGGATGTATATCATGCGGTTCTTGCGATCTCTGCGGATTGGCCGCAGCCCTAAAATGCGCCTCGCCTCATCAGGGGGGTAAGGCTGCTCCTCACTCCCTTGACATAGGCCACAACCCTTTGCACTTGGATCCCCAAAGTGCGACCGCAGGCGGTAGTAGCCACCATGGACGTGAACACGGCAACGCAAGCACCGGAATTCCTGCGACCCGTTCATTCCTTGGGCAAAATCCCACAGAGGACCCCTCTGCTTCCCGGCCTTCCCCATCTGCACCGTACAGAATTAAACGGGAGCGGACAACTTCAGGAAAATGATGAAAATTCTTCAATTGAAAAATATTCAGTGTAAAGACACACAGTCATATGTGCACAAGAGTTCCTACTCGTCCTTGGTATTCATAAGGTAGCGGTCCAGAGGGGTTGCTTGAATCCTGCCCTCTCTGATTGCTTGCTCACGCAACTGCCGGCCGATTGCTCTAACAGCTTGGCATCCTGGACCAGGCTCACTGCCGGGACTCAAGGCATTGGCCTTCTTCTTCTCCCGCATGCGCCACGTGCGACCGAGGCGCTTAGGTTGCTCATCTTCAGTTTCATTCTTGAACAACTCCGCAGGATCAACCCATAGACTCATCTGTCAAACAGTGGGACATACATGGAGAGTCGGTTGAAAGGGGCGTCTAATGTGGTGCGGCAGGACAGAAAAGCAGACGAGGAGTTGGAGCTAACCTTGTACGAAGTTGGCGCCGTCGCCAAGAATGGATCGTCACTTGGGCCGCACACTTGTGCGCGGAGAGTGTAGCGGACGACCACGGAAGGAAGATGTGGCCTCGTCGCAAGCAGTAGTCAGAGCTTCGTGGACAGAGTGGTGGTCCAGACTGGATCTGGACTGCATGTCGTTTAACACCCTGTAAGTATCCGACCCAGTGTCGCGCCTCGCTTAGGAGATGCGGCGCGGCTGTGGATGCCTCGGGTTGCACGAGCCGCAAACCGTGTCGCGGCATTGCATGACTTCCTCGCCGTTGCCGAATTCCTATAGTATTGGCGCGCGTAAGCGCCGCGGAGGTAATTTGTAAACATGTGGATACGGCGATGTGTGCCTTGCCTAAACGACTGCACAGCGGGTCAAACCACGCGGAAGAGTGACATGAAAAGTTAAATTGAATTGGGCGGAGCTGTCGAAAAAGAAACATCTGTCGTCGTGCGCGCCATGTCCGTTGACGATGGCGCGGTGAAGTAATAGCGTCGGTTCGGAAAGGTTGTCAACCGACGAAAGTATAGGGGTTCTCGATGTAAACAGAAGAAAGACATAGGGCCGCGATGGTCGGACGTGCCGAGGTAACGGCGTGATGGGCCGCCGTTCGAAACGGTAGGGCGGCCCATCCCGCCCGTCATCGCTACCGCTAAACAAATGACTACCGCTAAAACTTACACCAGCATCACAAACGAAGACAGGTTGACCTCGCAATATTGTGTGCAAACGGGAGTGTCAACGTGACATGGAAAAAACAGTTAATTCATGATGGGACAATCGTACGGCCATCCTCGCAGCGCGAGCGACGGTCGTCGACCGCCGATACGGGTTAAGCGTCGCCCTCCAGCCGGCCACGTTCGCAGCCATTCCACGGCCCTTGGCCGTGGACTGGCCGCGAACGAATTCCAACGTGCGCAAGCCCTCGTCCATCCACGTGGAATTGCTGACGTGTTCCAGGTCATGGAAGGATCGATTCCTTTTTTGCCATTAGAAAAAAAAATAAAATTTTCCAGAAGAAAAGAACACGAGGACGTTGTTCAGCGTTTCGCGCTGAACAACCCTGCATTTTTTAAAAAAAATTCTGTACTCCACAGGTGCTGTTTTCGCGGCAAGGCGTGTCTGGAAGGCGCGCCTTCCAGACTTAACGCCTTAAACGCCTTACTTTTAAGTAAGGCGCGCCTTTTACCTTCACTGAGACAAGGGCGCCCAAGTTCCCCAACGGCTTCAGGACTGCCACGTGCAGGAACCTGGACTTCAAGGCGGGAGGGTACAACTGCACCTGCAAGCCCGGATGGAGAGCCTCTGCCCTGGATGATGAGGGCCATGTGGTCCAGTGCACCTTCGCAAGGCCATTCCCTCCCCAACCTCCATCACCACCCCCTCCCTCTCCTCCCTCTCCTCCCTCCCCTCCGCCAAGTCCTCCGCCAACTCGCCGCCTCTTTTAGGTGGTGCTGTCATGATGGTACTTATGCACCCATGTGGAGAACCGTCATGTTCTGAGAGTCATGGGTCAGAAATGAATAAGAATAATTTCGCATTTTTATCCTTTCAAAAAAAAAAAAACAAAAAAAAAAAAAAAAAAAAACAAAAAAAAAAAAAACCGTCTCAGAAATCTCTATCCTGTGTTCCCTGGTGAAGCATGCTGGCTTGCAGGTGGCTCGCACGATTCGCCCACGTTTGTGCGCCTGAGAATGAGGGGTGGCCGAGTTTGTCACGTCGTCGACGTTGAGCACGAGCGAATAGAGGGGGAGAGGGAACGAAATTCTTCAACGCTTTGGAAAGCATTCAAGAATCAAATGCCCACCATCCCGGAGAAAAAGAGCACAAGAGCATAGAGGAGGGAGGGGGTGCGCTGGATCCCACACTCACAGGTAGGAGAGCTTGGTGAGCGTCCACAGACTCGACGGGATGACTGGATCCAATTCAAGACCCTTCAGATTCCTGAGTGGCAAAACACGCACACAGTCCACCCCGTCGTACGCATTTGCATGCACAACCAAAGTCAGTGCACATCGTGACAGCTTAAGTACGGCACACCGCAACGTGCAGCAAGAGCACAGTGTGCCCCCTCCCCCCCCAAGCCCCTGGCANAAAAAAATTCTGTACTCCACAGGTGCTGTTTTCGCGGCAAGGCGTGTCTGGAAGGCGCGCCTTCCAGACTTAACGCCTTAAACGCCTTACTTTTAAGTAAGGCGCGCCTTTTACCTTCACTGGTTCCTATGATGAGCCACAGGGGACATAACCATTATGGGCAGTGCATTCTTGGCCCATCTCAGAACAGACCAAGGGGACATAATCCATCGAGCAGTACATGCCTTGTCTGTATGTGTAGCTAGCCAGCTAGGCAGTGGACAAGGTGCACACTATTTCAACAGTCGCCACCCTGGTGCGTATCACATTCTGGAGCGTCAGCATCCAACACTTTTCCATAGCCTCCATCCAGCATCCCTGAGGCACTTGAGTGTCAGCAAGCCGCAATCTCTCCTCCTGCGGGTACTGAACACTCCACTTGGCGTAAGCAAGGCTGAGCAAGTACCCCCACCTCCACTCATCCGCCGCGGATCTTCGTCGTAGTGCCTCCACCGATCCGGATGCCTGGTCGTTCACGTGGTACGGAATGAGGGCTCTAGCCCTCTCTCGGAGCAGATGCACGTAACGTCTCTCCGGACTGCTCCACTGGTCCCTCCACACCCTGTTCCACCATACTCAAGCGGCCTCCAGTGATAGATCCGGCCGCTTGGTGTCCAACAGTTCCGCGACGCCTGTCATATCACTAGCCATCCCTAGTTTGATGCTCAGGTTGTCCCGCAATGCCAAAACAAGGCGTTCTACGCCTGCTGTTTGCAACAGTTGTACTTGCCTTTCGTGCAGTCCAAGAGCTAACACCCCTGTTGCTGCTCCTTTTAGCACCAGCTGCCACATTCTACCAAACAGTGAATCCGTGAATTCCGCGCGGATTACTTTTGGAATCTCTGTCAGCAGTTGGAGCATGACGTTACTCACTACTTCAAGTAGCAAGGCTTCCTTTGGCTACTCCCCGCTGTCCCCCGAGCTTTCTTTGAGGTGCGTCCTTGCCCCTTCCATCACGGTTCCTATGCCCTACAGGGGGCGTGCGGGTTGTGGAGTTTGGCTACTGCACGAGGTCGGTGGCGAGTGAGAGAGCGCCGTCATAGCCGTGGAGGGGACTGGGGCAGTCAGTGCCCGGGCCCCATCTCACGGGCTTGGTGTCGGTGTAGCGGTTGTTCTTGCCGCTGCTTGCATCGCTCCTGCCGCGGGCAACGTGCGCCTGAGGATCCGCGTTGGTGGTGTGTTTGCGGCCGGGCTCTGTAGCGATGAGCCTGCCGATCTCGCCGCAGGCGGCGTGGCTTGTGTTGGTGTCCCTTCCGCGGGGCTAGACCGTGGTGGGATTGCCGCTGCCGGTGTTGGGGTTCGTGTCTGGGTCGTCCCTGCGGTGGGGCTGGGCCGCGTTGAGGTCGCAACCGCGACAAACGTTTGCGTCACTGGTGTTGGAGGTGTTCTTGCCACAGGGCCAGGTCGGGATACGCCTGTTGCAGCCGTGTGGGGTGCTGGTGTCCTTGCCGGTGGAGTTCTTGTCGTGGGACCCGGCGGCGGTGGGGCTGCTGCCCCCGTTGGTGGTGTCGGTGTCCTTGCCGGGCGGTGTCCAGCACCCGTGTTGAGGGCGAGGCGACGTAGCTGTCGTCGGGAGGATCCACCCTTCGCGACGAAGGCGCGGACCCCGTGCCTTGGTTACGTGCCATGTCAAGTGTCCTGCGGGCGAGAGCCCAGCTGCGCGTGACCCGTCGTGTGTCTCGAGTGCCGGTGAGAGCTGAGTCAAAGGTGGAGAGGAGTGGGTGGGGAGATGGTCAATGCGAAGTGAAGAGTGGAGTGAACGATCGAATGCCGGAACGCGAAATGAGACTAAGGATGCCTGCACCGATCAATACATCCGCTTGGCGCGGCGTGAGGCAGTCCGCCGTGAGCAGGATGTCATACGTGCGGACGTTGCAAACTTGGACAGTGTGCGCCGCATGTACATTTGCCACCTGCATGGGAGGGCCCGCGATCTGTCCGAGCGGCGCGTTGATGTCCCTGGTGGAGATAGAGAAGCAGAGTCGGGTAGGCTGGATGAGATGCTGCATGTGGAGCGAGTGGATCATCCGGAGCGCGATCGTGGTGTGTGTGGCACCGGTGTCCACTATGGCCACGAACTTGCGTCCGCATATCCACACGTAACACCACACCACGTGGACCTCGGAGGGTGCGGGCGGTCCGGGGGTGAGGGCCGCGGGTGACCATGTGCGTGAGGCACGTGCGGCGGCATCACGCACACTAGAGTAAGTGAGGAGGATGCATCGGGATAGCAAGCGGATGCCGGTCATGTTGTCTTGCGTGCATGAGAGGCGGACGCCAAGAGGGGAAAGGGAGGGATTGTGAGTGGTGAAGAGGACGCGGAGACTTTCTGCGGACTCAGGGGAGTGAAGAAGGAAATCTACCAGTGTGAGGGGATGGCGGTTGTCGAGGAGTGGTGTGGCGGAAACATGAGAGTGCGAGTTGCTTGTGGGGCAGGTATGTGGTGTAGCAGCGGACGGTCGTGAGGTTCGCGGGGACGCATGTCATGGGGGAAGATGGGGTGCGATCTCCTCTAACGTCCAACCGTGGATAGTGGGGTTGTACCTGCGAGCAAGCTGTAGTCCTGGCATGGAGAGGGCTGGTAGGGTCTCCGCGAGTGCCAACTCCGCGGTGGGGTCAAGTTCATTTAGGAGTTGCAAGGCAACCCTCTGTTCCTCCTCATCAAATTCTCGTGCCACTCCCTCCCATTGCGCTTCGGTATTTGGTGGCAGCGCCACAACACCAGGGATATGCTCCGCGGGATGCGAAGGTGCCTCATCTGGCTCTGGCCAGTCATGGCGCGGAAGTCGGCTCAGGGCATCCGTGTTGCGGCTGGCCACCGCAGGCTGGTACTTGATCTTCATGTTGTAGCCCTGCAGGAGGAGTGCCCACTTGGCTAGGATGCCCTCATGGTTCTGAGTGGTGAGGAGCCACTGGAGAGCCTGGTGGTCTGTGAAGACCGTGAATGGCTTGCCATTCTTTATGTAGTTGCGGAAGTGTTGGAGTGCCCAAAGGACAGCCAAGCACCCGTCCTTCACCGGCGGATACTTCCGCTCCCCTTCGGTGAGAGCACAACTGGCGTACGCAATCACCTTCTAGGTTGGTTCCTACACTGTGTGGGATAGGATAGTGCCTAGCCCATTCCGCGACCAATCAGTGGTGATGGAAAATGGGAGGTTGAAGTCGGGGAACTCGAGCATGGGCGCGGTAACCAGGCGGTGCTTGATTTCCGTCCAAGCGTCCGCGCATTCTGATGTCCAGTCAAATGGTACATCCTGGTGCGTCAACTCCTGAAGTGGCTTGATGATGCGTGCATGCGGACAAATTTCCGATAGAAGGAGACAAAGCCCAGGAAGATCTTGACTTGCCCCGCGGAAGTGAGCTGACACCACTCCTACACTGCCGCGATCTTCACTGGATCGGTCTTGATGCCATCCGCACTCATCACGAAGCCGAGGAACTCCATTTCCTCAGCTTTGATAGAGCACTTGGCTCCCTTGAGCTTGAGGTTAGCCCTACGGAGGGCAGCGAAGACATCAGCCAGGGAGGAGAACAACTCCTCGAAGGTGTGGGCCGCAACCATGATGTTGTCGATGTAGCAACTGACATTGGGGATGCCGCGGAGGGTGGAGTCCATGACCCGCTGAAATGTTGCGCTAGCATTGCGGAGTCCAAAGAGCATATGCGTCAACGCGTATAGTCCCTCTGGTGTCACAAACGCGGTCTTGGCGATGGAGTCTGGATGCATGGAGACCCTGTTGTCGTTCCTGTATGTCGACAATCAATGGCATGGGGTACGCATCCTCCTCGGTTACACAGTTGAGGTCGCGGAAGTCAACGCAAAATCGCTTGGACCCGTCCGGTTTCCCCATGATGACCAAGTTGGCTCTCCAGGGGTTGACGATTGGGATGATCACCCCTTGCGCCTTGAGTTCCGAGAGCCCCTCTCTGATAATCTGCTCCTGCTCAGGGAGGATGCACCGCACTTTCTGTTTCGTTGGCGCGGAGTCCCCTGTGGAGATGAAGTGGAAGGTCTCCACGCCCCCCAGATCAATCGCAAATCCAGCAAAGATGTCCGCGAATGCGTCCTGGAGGTTGCAGAACTCCTGCTTCTATGTGGGAGAAAGTCGTGAGTGGAGCATGTGCTCCCATTGCGGTGGTAGTGATGGTGCTGTTTCGCGGAGTGGGTAGAACTCCTCCTCCTCCTTGAGTGGATATCCATCTCCTAGGACTCATTGTCCCCTATGCCACAGCCCCAGGAGGTTCCTCTGTACTCCGGGCTCGGTTGAATCCTCCGCGAGTTCCTGCCATTCACCTACTGTGACCTGTTCCGCGTCAGGCAAATCTGCTGTGAGAGGTTGCAACCTGCTTGCATGGGCCTGAGAGTCCTCTGCCGCGGCATCCAGGAGGGAGAAGGATTTGCCGCCAGTTATAGTTACTGCTGCTCTTTCGCTGATGGTGATGGGGAAAAACGCTTCCTCCCCGAATGCAGAGCTGAGTTGCATGATACCAAGGGAGAAGAGAAGGTTGGCCTGCCGTGGCACCAAGTAATCCATGCCCAGGAGCACGTCATACATTCTGGTTAGCGTGACTTGGATGTTCAATGGTTCATGAAGGGATCCCACCTGCATGGGGAGGCCGTGAACTTCCCCATCTCCATAATCCATTCCGCCCGCCGAGTTGGTGAAAAGGCGGCGCGTGGGGAGGATGCGGTCTGCCCATCCGACCACCAGAAGGACGCGGAACGCCACAGTGGTGTGAGTGGCCCCTGTGTCGATGATGGCCAGGAAATTCCTTCCACAGATCCAAACCATACAACAGGCGACCTCGTAGTGGTGGTCATCCCGTCGCGGTGGTTCCAAGGGCTGTGGTGCCCATCCCCACTCTCCTTCCGCGAGGCTCAATGCCAATGAAGTCTCGGGCACCGCACAGTGGGTGTTCTGTGTACCAGATGTAGGCGTGGTACAGTTGAGGGAGATGCCCACAGCTTGGAGGCGTTGATTGGCCCTGGCCAACTCCTCCTTCCGTCGCGGTGAAATCTCGGGATGAATGCGGAGGAACTAAAAAAAGTTGACTTCCGCAATGGAGGTGGTAAAGAGGCGTTGGACGGGGTCAGTGCTTCTCTCCGCAACTGTTGAAGCTTTGGTGGGTGTCTGCGAAGATGGAGCAAGTTGTTTCTCCACTGGGAGTGCTGGTGTCGTCTGTCGACGTTTCTCTGGCACGACGGTGCAATTGACAACTGCCTCCTAGAATCGCTCCTCCGCAACCTCTGCCTTGCGCCTCAGGTCCTCCTGCACTCTGGTTTCCACCTGTAGATCCCATCCGCACAAGCCTAATTCTTGGGCTCGTGCAATGTGAGTGGGAGGCAACTCTGTGGTCTCGTCCTCCGCCATCGGCAGCCCCAGCTTGACGTTGCAGGCTCCGCTCGCAGGGTTCGCGAATGCCTGTGGGTTGGGCAGAATACCTTGCCCGCCTGGGGCAGCTTGGGGTTGATGATCCGGTGCCTGCCGCCCTGTTTGCGTCTGCTGCTAATTCTGCTGGTCCTGCCATGGTTGATTATAATACCACTGCCACTATTGCACCATGGGGTCCTGCTGCATGGGGTCAGTGCGCGGAGCACCCTGTCGCTTGCGCGGGCAGTCCCGATTGATGTGTTCCAGGCTCTTGCAGGTGTAACACGCCTTCGGCTTGGGTTGAGAGGCCTGTGTTACTGGTGCTAGAGCATGCGAATCTCGACCTTGATGCTGTCGCGTAGACCGTTGCCGCGTAGAAATGGCCGTGGCGTTTTGCACCACAATTTGCAGGGACTGGTAGCGCTCAGGGATCATCAGACTGCTGATCTCATTGGGGAGTGCGCGAATGAGATTCTACAGTAGCACCCACAGCGGCAGTCCTTCCCCTTGAGGGCTCTTTGTGACCGATGCCCAAGTGAGGAACTGATCCAAAAGTCTACGGTTGTTGGTATCCTTCCGCATGACTTCCTTTTCAATCTTGCGGAGTGCTTCTTCCTTGGTCAGCCGCTTGAAACGCTCGATCAGCGCGTTGCCAAAGTCCTCGAAGGAGTTGAACGGTGCTTGCGCATTGTACCAGTCCTCCGCAGCGCCCTGCAGATGGAGCTCTGCGGTGGCCAGACAAAGATCTGGTGGGATCCGCCCTATGCTGGCATGTATAGTGATCTGTTTCAATCAGGTCCACAGGTCCTCCTCAGGGGTTCCCTTGAAAATGTCTAGTTGCGGAATGTTAGCTGGTTGTGCGCGTATGTACTGCAGCTGGGGCACAGTGTTCTGGTTAGCCATGGATGTCACCGCGGGAAGCGGATACGAGGTTGCAGCCACCAAATAACCCATGTGGCTAGTTTATGGCTGCCTCTAGGGTGCAGGTGTGGGACCGCTCATTGGAGTTGCAGCCGGAAGGGCATAGTAGTGAGTCGCAGGTGTCGCCTGCGTCGCGTAGTGTACGGAGTAAAAGGTAGTCCCAAGGGGTGGTATTTGTGTGCTCAGTAAGGCAGGGGCCGTAGGTCCTTGCAGCCAATAGCCCTACGGTAGAGGGTGAGACACTGCTGAGTGGTAGATCGGGGTGGTAGTAGGTACTACAGGGGTTACAGTGGTCCTTGGATTCAGCGGGAGCGCAGGGTAGGCGGAATGAGGCACAGTCGTCTGTACCTGGCTGGTAGGTGGTGGTGCATGGACCGCAATTCCAGCTGGCGTGATACCCATCGGCTGCTGATGATAGACTGGGTGTCCAACCGTCACGGGCATCCGTTGTGCCGCCATGGGGACTGGCGGTTGCTGTGACGGTGTCTGCTGCATAGGGGCCTGCGGTGTTACTCCCGCCGCGGAGGGCGTGGCCCATGCGCCCATCATCATCCAACTCGGTGGGGCTGTGGTAGAGAAGATTGTTACAGGCCCCGCTTGCGGCAGAGTCCCATGCAATCCTGGATTGGGCTGATGCTGGTGCCTTGTGAGTGGCTGCTCGATTGCGTGCAGTGGCTTTGGAGCCAGAAGGGGTTGATGCACCATCCCCCCTCTTTGTTCACACGGTGGTGTCCCTTGCCATCCCTTGAATTGTGGGTTCTGACTCGCCGTTGCCCTCACGCTTGGTGTCACTGGGGTGTCCACAACAGTCAACCTTGGATTCACCTGGAGAGATACTTCTTCCATTGCGGTGGGGAGCCCAGCGCCAGCTGCCTGACCCACTGCTACCTGTTTTGCTGTTGGTGGGTAGGGCTGTTGCTCCGTCTCTGGCATGGCAGGCGACATGCCTAACTGGTCGGTGGGTACTCCCTACGGCGGCTCTCTCACCCCTCTTTTTCCCTTTGCTGAAGGTGAGTGTTCCGCCGACATGTATCCCAGCTGCAGTTGGTGGCAGTGAGCAGCCTCCATGGTTGGTACCCTGAAGACACATGGGGCCGGGGAGGTTTCCAACCCTGCTAGGGGCGTGGAGAGCAGGTAGTCCTCCTCTTCTACCCGTGGCGGCTGTCTTCCGTCGCGCCGCTGGTAGACTGGTCCTTGGTATGCTAGGGACCTCCCGGTCTCGGAGAGTCCGTCTGCAGGCGGTGGCACATTGGAAAACCACCTTTGCTCCACAGAGTCGTTGGCCTGGGGCTGGCGGGTCCCGCGCACATCTTGGCTATGTACACTTTCCACCTCCACGTAGTCTTGCAGCGCATCCATAATACGCCGCCAGTGTAGCTGTTCCGCGCCCGGCAACAAATTGACAGGCGTGCGAGAGGGCGTGGGCAAGGTGTCTCTACTGTCCGCCTGTGTGGCTGCGCGGCGCGACAAGAACTGGCGTACGGAAGTTTGCTGTGAATGCTGCTGGTGCCGCCTCCGCGTGTCCTGATGCACAAAGTTGGCTGCCGACATGTATGACTGAATCTGAAGGCACGTGCAGTTCTGCTGGCAAAGAGCAAAGAACTGTCCACGCTCATCGCACCATGACACTGATACCCCCAATTTTACCACTCACTGCTCTTCTCCCGCACTCTCTGGTTCCGCGCCTGGTCTGTTCCGCGACTCTGCCGTTCCGCGGTTCCATGCAGTTCTATTTTGTTGCTCCTCCGCTACCTCTCCTGGTTTTCCGCGGATGCCTCACACCAGAAGGACCCCGCGTGTGGGTAGTGCTCCGCGGCTCACTCCTTGCCGGCACGAGAGTCTGCCACCTTGTGGCCTCTGACTCCTCTGCCCGCGGAACCCCGTTTCGTGGCCGTGCGCAAGGTCGCAGCGTCGCCGGAAGCATCCTTCACCCTACTTGCGTTCCTTGGTGGTGACAGTACCTAGCGGAATCCTTGTTGGACCCAAGATTCGAAGTGGAGCGAGCAGTAAGACATGTACACACTCGGAGGGGAAGAATTTGTCCTCTGCGGAGTGCTTCCATGGAGAGCACTCTTTTGGGTTCCTTAAGCAGCTGTGGATCTCAGAAGGAAAGCGGGAGTGAAAGTGTGAACCTGATTGACAATTGCGCGGATCAATGAGACATGCGGTAGCAATCTGGTTCTGAACAAGTCAGGACTTCAGCCTCACAAATGGGAATCAGGCTTGCACTAAGTCAGCTGGCACAAGATTAGATCAAGGTCAGGTCCCCCCGTCTCCCTAGTTCCTCCACTACTTTATGTTTACCAGACCTAGCTCTCTAAGTCTCCTCCTACCACACTCTTTCCTCTACCTCGGACTCCGTGCGGTGCGTTACGCGCACCGTGGTTCTCGTCCTTGATCACACACCAGACTACTTCTACATTTCCCTGCCCTACTACTGCTTCTTCCTCTATTCCGCGGCTTGGGTACGCGCGACCTTGTGTTCTTCCTTAAAGCTTCGTCTTCGCGCAGTGCGTCCTCCCGGCCCTCCTCCTTGATTACCGCTGCCCACCCTGGGCTCTCATTGGCCGAGCTTCTGCCGCCCTCTTCCCGATATCCGGTTGTGCCGGCGGGTGTCTTGCACGTCCGATGCTCCTGCTTTACTCCCACCTCTCCGCGGCACGGTTCATATTCTCTTTTCACCGCAGATCCTCACCCTGCCTATCGAGCCCGTTCTTGCCTCCTCCGCGGCAATCGCTTCCAACAGCCGTAGAAAGGTCACCGTTGATTTCTTTGGCTCCCTGGTGGAAACTTTCCCTGCCTCTTTTCCTCCACCGCCGCTGGACTCCACGCCACCCCACGCTCTACCGCAACCTCATTGCGGGAGCCAGCATCCCTCGCGCGTTCTCCAGTGCTCCGCGGCCTCCCCTTCTACTCCTCCGCGGATCTGTGGTCGCGGCCACCTCTTTCCGCGGACTTGTGGGTCGCGGCGGCTTCCTTCCGCGGATCCATCTTCTTCCCGGCGGAGATGCGGTGGATCTCCGCCTGAAACTTTTGCCTTTAGCCTCTAGCCTTGAGCCTTTACCCTTTTGACTTTTGCCTTTTGCCTTCTGCATTTTTATCTCCTGCATTTTGCCTTTTGGCTTTTGCCTTTTGCCTGTTGCCTTTTGCCTTTTGCATTCTGCCTTCTTCCTGTTGCTTGTTGCCTTTTTCCTTTTGCCTTTTTTCCTTCTGCCTTCTGTGTTTTGCCTTCAGCGTTCAGTGTTATGCCTTATGCCTTTTGCCTTTTGCCTTTTGTCTTTTGCCTTTTGTCTTTTCCCTGCCTTTTGCCTTTTGCCTTTTGCGTTATGCGTTTTGCGTTTTGCCTTTTGCTTGTTGCCTTTTGCCTTTTGCCTTTTGCCTTCTGCCTTTTGCCTTTTGCCTATTGCCTTTTGCCTTTTGCTTTTTGCCTTTTGCCTTTTGCCTTTAGCCTTTAGCCTTTTGCCTTTTGCCTTTTGCCCTTGGCCTTTTGCCTTTTGCCTTTTGCTTTTTGCTTTTTGCCTTTTGCCTTTTGCCTTTTGCCTTTAGCCTTTTGCCTTATGCCTTTTGCCTTTTGCCTTTTGCCTTTTGCCTTTTGCTTTTTTCCTTCTGCTTTTTGCCTTCTGGCTTTTGCCTTTTTCTTGTTGGCTTTTGCCTTTTGCCTTCTTCCTTCTACCTGTTGCCTGTTGCCTTTTTCTATTTGCCTTTTAGCCTTTTCCCTTTTGCCTTCTTCCTTTTGCCTTTTGCCTTCTGCCTTCTGTGTTATGCCTTCTACCTTCAGCGTTATGCCTTATGCCTTTTGCCCTTCGCCTTTTGCATTTTGCCTTTTCTCTTTTGCCTTTTGCCTTTTGCCTTTTGCCTTTTGCCATGTACCATTTGCCTTTTGCCTTTTGACTTTTGCCTTTTGACTTTTGCCGTTTGCCTTTTACCTTTTGCCTTTTACCTTTTGCCTTTTGCCTTGTGCCTTGAGCCTTTTGCCTTTTGCCTTTTGCATTTTGCCTTTTGCCTTTTGCCTTCTGCTTTTTTGCTTTTTGCCTTTTATCTTTTCCCTTTTGCCTCTTTCCTTTTGCCTTTTGCCTTTTGCCTTTTGCCTTTTGCCTTTTGCCTTTTGTCTTTTGCCTTTTGCCTTTTGCCTTTTGCCTTTTGCCTCTTTCCTTTTGCCTTTTGCCTTTTGCCTTTTCTTTTTTGCCTTTTGCCTTTTGTCTTTTGCCTTTTGCATTTTGCCTTTTGCCTTTTGCCTTTTGCCTGTTGCCTTTTTCCTTTTGCCTTTTGCTTTTTGCCCTTTGCCTTTAGCCTTTAGCCTTTTGCCTTTTGCCTTTTGCCTTTTGCCTTTTGCCTTTTGCCTTTTGCCTTTAGCCTCTAGCCTTTAGCCTTTTCCCTTTTCCCTTTTGCCTTTTGCCTTTTGCCTTTTGCATTTGTATCTTCTGGATTTTGCCTTTTGGCTTTTGCCTTTTCCCTGTTGCCCTTTGCCTTTTGCCTTCTGCCTTCTGCCTGTTGCCTGTCGCCTTCTTCCGTTTGCCTTTTTCCTTCTGCCTTCTGTCTTCTGCCTTCAGCGTTCAGTGTTATGCCTTATGCCTTTTGCCTTTGACCTTTTGTCTTTTCCCTTTTGCCTTTTGCCTGCCTTTTGCCTTTTGCATTTTGCATTTTGCGTTTTGCCTTTTGCCTTTTGCCTGTTGCCTTTTGCCTTTTGCCTTTTGCCTTTTTCCTTCTGCCTTCTGCCTTGTGCCTTTTGCCTTATGCCTTTTGCCTTTTGCCCTTTGTCTTTTGCCTTTTGCGTTTTGCCTTTTGCCTTTTGCTTTTTGCCTGTTGCCTTTTGCCTCTTGCCTTTAGCCTTTTGCCTTTTGCCTTTTGCCTTTTATGTTTTGCTTTTTGCCTTTTGCCTTTTGCCTTTTGCCTTTTGCATTTTGCCTTTTGCCTTTCGCTTTTTGCCTTTTGCCTTTTGCCTTTAGCCTTCAGCCTTTTGCCTTTTTCCTTTTGCCTTTTGCCTTTTGCCTTTTGCCTTTTGCCTTTTTCCTTTTGCCTTTTGCCTTCTGCCTTTTACCTTCTGCCTTTTGCCTTTTGACTTTTGCTTTTTGCCTGTTGCCTTTTGCCTTTGCCTTCTGCCTTCTGCCTGTTGCCTGTTGCCTTTTTCCTTTTGCCTTTTGCCTTTCGCCTTCTGCCTTTTGCCTTTTGCCTTCTACCTTCTGTGTCATGCCTTCTGCTTTCAGTGTTATGCCATATGCCTTTTGCTTTTTGCCTTTTGCCTTTTGCATTTTCCCTTTTGCCTTTTGCCGTTTGCCTTTTGCCTTTAACCTTTTGCTTTTTGCCTTTTTCCTTTTGGTTTTTGGCTTTTTCCTTTTGCCTTTTGCCTTTTGCCTTTTGCCTTTTGCGTTTTGCCTTTTGCATTTTGCCTTTTGCATTTTGTCTTTTGCCTTTTGCCTTTTGCCTTTTGCCTTTTGCCGGTTGCCTTTTGCCTCTTGCCTTTTGCCCTTTGCCTTTGGCCTTTTGCCTTTTGGCTTTTGCCTTTTGGTCTTTGCCTTTTTCCTTTTGCCTTTTGCCTTTTGCCTTTTGCCTTTTGCCTTTTGCTTTTTGCCTTTTTCCTTTAGCCTTTTCCTTTAGCCCTTTCCCTTTCGCCTTTTTCCTTCTGCCTTTTGCCTTTTGCCTTTTGCCTTTTGCCTTTTACCTTCTGCCCCTTGCCCTCTGGCTGATGCCTTTTACCTGTTGCCTTTTGGCTTTTGCCTTCTGCCTTCTGCTCGTTGCCTGTTACCTGTTGCCTTTTTCATTTTGCCTTTTGCCTCTTGCCTTTTGCCTTCTGCCTTTTGCCTTTTGCCTTCTGCCTTCTGTGGTATGCCTTCTGCCTTCAATGTTATGCCTTATGCCTTTTGCCTTTTGCCTTTTGTCTTTACCTTTTGTGTTTTGCCTTTTGCCTTTTGCCTTTCGCCTTTTTGCCTTTTGCCTTTGGCCTTTTGCCTTATGAATTTTGCCATTTGCCTTTTGCCTTTTTCCCTTTGCCTTTTGCCCTTTGCCTTTTGCCTTTTGCCTTTTGTCTTTTGCCTTTTACCTTTTGCCTTTTGGCTTTTGCCATTTACCATTTGCCTTTTGCCTTTTGCCTTTTGCCTTTTGCCTTTTGCTTTATACCTTTTGCCTTTTGCCTTTTGCCATTTGCCTTTTGCCTTTTGCATTTTGCCTTTTGCCTTTTGCCTTTTGCATTTTGCATTTTGCCTTTTCCCTGTTGCCTTTTTCCTTTTGTCTTTTGCCTTTTGCCTTTTGCCTTTTGCCTTTGCCTTTTGCCTTTTGCCCTTTGTCTTTCGCCTTTTGACTTTTGCCTTTTGCCTTTTTCCTTTTGCCCTTTGCCTTTTGTCTTTTGCCTTTTGCGTTTTGCCTTTTGCCTTTTACCTTTTGCCTTTTGCCTTTTGCCGTTTGCCTTTTGCCTTTTGCCTTTTGCCTTTTGCGTTTTGCCTTTTCCCTTTTGCCTTTTGGCTTTTACCTTTTGCCTTTTGCCTTTTGCGTTTTGCCTTTTCCCTTTTGCCTTTTGGCTTTTACCTTTTGCCTTTTGCCTTTTGCGTTTTGCCTTTTCCCTTTTGCCTTTTGGCTTTTACCTTTTGCCTTTTGCCTTTTGCGTTTTGCCTTTTCCCTTTTGCCTTTTGGCTTTTACCTTTTGCCTTTTGCCTTTTGCGTTTTGCCTTTTCCCTTTTGCCTTTTGGCTTTTACCTTTTGCCTTTTGCCTTTTGCGTTTTGCCTTTTCCCTTTTGCCTTTTGGCTTTTACCTTTTGCCTTTTGCCTTTTGCGTTTTGCCTTTTCCCTTTTGCCTTTTGGCTTTTACCTTTTGCCTTTTGCCTTTTGCGTTTTGCCTTTTCCCTTTTGCCTTTTGGCTTTTACCTTTTGCCTTTTGCCTTTTGCGTTTTGCCTTTTCCCTTTTGCCTTTTGGCTTTTACCTTTTGCCTTTTGCCTTTTGCGTTTTGCCTTTTCCCTTTTGCCTTTTGGCTTTTACCTTTTGCCTTTTGCCTTTTGCGTTTTGCCTTTTCCCTTTTGCCTTTTGGCTTTTACCTTTTGCCTTTTGCCTTTTGCGTTTTGCCTTTTCCCTTTTGCCTTTTGGCTTTTACCTTTTGCCTTTTGCCTTTTGCGTTTTGCCTTTTCCCTTTTGCCTTTTGGCTTTTACCTTTTGCCTTTTGCCTTTTGCGTTTTGCCTTTTCCCTTTTGCCTTTTGGCTTTTACCTTTTGCCTTTTGCCTTTTGCGTTTTGCCTTTTCCCTTTTGCCTTTTGGCTTTTACCTTTTGCCTTTTGCCTTTTGCGTTTTGCCTTTTCCCTTTTGCCTTTTGGCTTTTACCTTTTGCCTTTTGCCTTTTGCGTTTTGCCTTTTCCCTTTTGCCTTTTGGCTTTTACCTTTTGCCTTTTGCCTTTTGCGTTTTGCCTTTTCCCTTTTGCCTTTTGGCTTTTACCTTTTGCCTTTTGCCTTTTGCGTTTTGCCTTTTCCCTTTTGCCTTTTGGCTTTTACCTTTTGCCTTTTGCCTTTTGCGTTTTGCCTTTTCCCTTTTGCCTTTTGGCTTTTACCTTTTGCCTTTTGCCTTTTGCGTTTTGCCTTTTCCCTTTTGCCTTTTGGCTTTTACCTTTTGCCTTTTGCCTTTTGCGTTTTGCCTTTTCCCTTTTGCCTTTTGGCTTTTACCTTTTGCCTTTTGCCTTTTGCGTTTTGCCTTTTCCCTTTTGCCTTTTGGCTTTTACCTTTTGCCTTTTGCCTTTTGCGTTTTGCCTTTTCCCTTTTGCCTTTTGGCTTTTACCTTTTGCCTTTTGCCTTTTGCGTTTTGCCTTTTCCCTTTTGCCTTTTGGCTTTTACCTTTTGCCTTTTGCCTTTTGCGTTTTGCCTTTTCCCTTTTGCCTTTTGGCTTTTACCTTTTGCCTTTTGCCTTTTGCGTTTTGCCTTTTCCCTTTTGCCTTTTGGCTTTTACCTTTTGCCTTTTGCCTTTTGCGTTTTGCCTTTTCCCTTTTGCCTTTTGGCTTTTACCTTTTGCCTTTTGCCTTTTGCGTTTTGCCTTTTCCCTTTTGCCTTTTGGCTTTTACCTTTTGCCTTTTGCCTTTTGCGTTTTGCCTTTTCCCTTTTGCCTTTTGGCTTTTACCTTTTGCCTTTTGCCTTTTGCGTTTTGCCTTTTCCCTTTTGCCTTTTGGCTTTTACCTTTTGCCTTTTGCCTTTTGCGTTTTGCCTTTTCCCTTTTGCCTTTTGGCTTTTACCTTTTGCCTTTTGCCTTTTGCGTTTTGCCTTTTCCCTTTTGCCTTTTGGCTTTTACCTTTTGCCTTTTGCCTTTTGCGTTTTGCCTTTTCCCTTTTGCCTTTTGGCTTTTACCTTTTGCCTTTTGCCTTTTGCGTTTTGCCTTTTCCCTTTTGCCTTTTGGCTTTTACCTTTTGCCTTTTGCCTTTTGCGTTTTGCCTTTTCCCTTTTGCCTTTTGGCTTTTACCTTTTGCCTTTTGCCTTTTGCGTTTTGCCTTTTCCCTTTTGCCTTTTGGCTTTTACCTTTTGCCTTTTGCCTTTTGCGTTTTGCCTTTTCCCTTTTGCCTTTTGGCTTTTACCTTTTGCCTTTTGCCTTTTGCGTTTTGCCTTTTCCCTTTTGCCTTTTGGCTTTTACCTTTTGCCTTTTGCCTTTTGCGTTTTGCCTTTTCCCTTTTGCCTTTTGGCTTTTACCTTTTGCCTTTTGCCTTTTGCGTTTTGCCTTTTCCCTTTTGCCTTTTGGCTTTTACCTTTTGCCTTTTGCCTTTTGCGTTTTGCCTTTTCCCTTTTGCCTTTTGGCTTTTACCTTTTGCCTTTTGCCTTTTGCGTTTTGCCTTTTCCCTTTTGCCTTTTGGCTTTTACCTTTTGCCTTTTGCCTTTTGCGTTTTGCCTTTTCCCTTTTGCCTTTTGGCTTTTACCTTTTGCCTTTTGCCTTTTGCGTTTTGCCTTTTCCCTTTTGCCTTTTGGCTTTTACCTTTTGCCTTTTGCCTTTTGCGTTTTGCCTTTTCCCTTTTGCCTTTTGGCTTTTACCTTTTGCCTTTTGCCTTTTGCGTTTTGCCTTTTCCCTTTTGCCTTTTGGCTTTTACCTTTTGCCTTTTGCCTTTTGCGTTTTGCCTTTTCCCTTTTGCCTTTTGGCTTTTACCTTTTGCCTTTTGCCTTTTGCGTTTTGCCTTTTCCCTTTTGCCTTTTGGCTTTTACCTTTTGCCTTTTGCCTTTTGCGTTTTGCCTTTTCCCTTTTGCCTTTTGGCTTTTACCTTTTGCCTTTTGCCTTTTGCGTTTTGCCTTTTCCCTTTTGCCTTTTGGCTTTTACCTTTTGCCTTTTGCCTTTTGCGTTTTGCCTTTTCCCTTTTGCCTTTTGGCTTTTACCTTTTGCCTTTTGCCTTTTGCGTTTTGCCTTTTCCCTTTTGCCTTTTGGCTTTTACCTTTTGCCTTTTGCCTTTTGCGTTTTGCCTTTTCCCTTTTGCCTTTTGGCTTTTACCTTTTGCCTTTTGCCTTTTGCGTTTTGCCTTTTCCCTTTTGCCTTTTGGCTTTTACCTTTTGCCTTTTGCCTTTTGCGTTTTGCCTTTTCCCTTTTGCCTTTTGGCTTTTACCTTTTGCCTTTTGCCTTTTGCGTTTTGCCTTTTCCCTTTTGCCTTTTGGCTTTTACCTTTTGCCTTTTGCCTTTTGCGTTTTGCCTTTTCCCTTTTGCCTTTTGGCTTTTACCTTTTGCCTTTTGCCTTTTGCGTTTTGCCTTTTCCCTTTTGCCTTTTGGCTTTTACCTTTTGCCTTTTGCCTTTTGCGTTTTGCCTTTTCCCTTTTGCCTTTTGGCTTTTACCTTTTGCCTTTTGCCTTTTGCGTTTTGCCTTTTCCCTTTTGCCTTTTGGCTTTTACCTTTTGCCTTTTGCCTTTTGCGTTTTGCCTTTTCCCTTTTGCCTTTTGGCTTTTACCTTTTGCCTTTTGCCTTTTGCGTTTTGCCTTTTCCCTTTTGCCTTTTGGCTTTTACCTTTTGCCTTTTGCCTTTTGCGTTTTGCCTTTTCCCTTTTGCCTTTTGGCTTTTACCTTTTGCCTTTTGCCTTTTGCGTTTTGCCTTTTCCCTTTTGCCTTTTGGCTTTTACCTTTTGCCTTTTGCCTTTTGCGTTTTGCCTTTTCCCTTTTGCCTTTTGGCTTTTACCTTTTGCCTTTTGCCTTTTGCGTTTTGCCTTTTCCCTTTTGCCTTTTGGCTTTTACCTTTTGCCTTTTGCCTTTTGCGTTTTGCCTTTTCCCTTTTGCCTTTTGGCTTTTACCTTTTGCCTTTTGCCTTTTGCGTTTTGCCTTTTCCCTTTTGCCTTTTGGCTTTTACCTTTTGCCTTTTGCCTTTTGCGTTTTGCCTTTTCCCTTTTGCCTTTTGGCTTTTACCTTTTGCCTTTTGCCTTTTGCGTTTTGCCTTTTGCCTTTTACCTTTTGCCTTTTGCCTTTTGCCTTTTGCCTTTTGCCTTTTGCCTTTTGCCTTTTTTCCTTTTGCCTTTTGCCTTTTGCATTTTGCCTTTTTCCTTTTGCCTTTTGGCTTTTGCCTTTTGCCTTTTTCCTTTTGCCTTTTGCCTTTAGCCTTTAGCCTTTTGCCTTTTGCCTTTTGCCTTTTGCCTTTTACATTTGCCTTTTTCCTTTTTCCTTTTCCCTTTTGCCTTTTCCCTTTTGCCTTTTGCCATTTACCATTTACCTTTTGCCTTTTGCCTTTTGCCTTCTGCATTTTGCCTTTTCCCTTTTTCCTTTTGCCTTTTGTCTTTTGCCTTTTCCGTTTTTCCCTTTGCCTTTTGCCTTTTGCCTGTTGCCTTTTGCTTTTGTATTTTTCCTTTTGCATTTGGCCTTTGGCCTTTTGCCTTTTGCCTTTTGCTTTTTGCCTTTTGCCTTTTGCCTTTTGCCTTTTGCCTTTTGCCTTTTGCCTTTTGCCTTTTGTCTTTTGCCTTTTGCGTTTTGCGTTTTGCCTTTTGCATTTTGCCTGTTTCCCTTTGCCTTTTGCCTTCTGCCTTTTGCCTTTGGCCTTTTGCCATTTACCTTTTGCCTTTTGCCTTTTGCCTTTTGCCTTTTGTTGCATTTTGCATTTTGCATTTTTCCTTTTGCCTTTTGCCTTTTGCATTTCGCCTTTTGCCATATGCCATTTGCCTTTTGCCTTTTGCCTTTGCCTTTTGCCTTTTGCCTTTTTCCTGTTACCTTTTTCCTTTTGCCTTTTTACTTTTGCCTTTTGCCTTTTGCCTTTTGCCTTTTGCGTTTTGCCTTTTGCCTTTTGTCTTTTGCCTATCTGCGTTTTGCCTTTTGCCTTTTGCCTTTTACCTGTTGACTGTTGCCTTTTGCCTTTTGCCTTTTGCCTTTTGCCTTTGGCCTTTTGCCTTTTGCCTTTTGCCTTTTGCCTTTTGCCTTTTGCCTTTTTCCTTTTGCCTTTTGCCTTTTGCCTTTTGCCTTTTGCCTTTTGCCTTTTGCCTTTTGCCTTTTTCCTTTTGCCTTTTGCCTTTTGCCTCTTGCCTTTTGCCTTTTGCCTTTTGCCTTTGGCCTTTTGCCTTTTGCCTTTTGCCTTTTGCCTTTTGCCTTTTGCCTTTTTCCTTTTGCCTTTTGCCTTCTGCCTTTTGCCTTTGGCCTTTTGCCATTTACCTTTTGCCTTTTGCCTTTTGCCTTTTGCCTTTTGTTGCATTTTGCATTTTGCATTTGTCCTTTTGCCTTTTGCCTTTTGCATTTTGCCTTTTGCCATATGCCTTTTGCCTTTTGCCTTTTGCCTTTGCCTTTTGCCTTTTGCCTTTTTCCTGTTACCTTTTTCCTTTTGCCTTTTTACTTTTGCCTTTTGCCTTTTGCCTTTTGCCTTTTGCATTTTGCGTTTTGCCTTTTGTCTTTTGCCTATTTGCGTTTTGCCTTTTGCCTTTTGCCTTTTACCTGTTGACTGTTGCCTTTTGCCTTTTGCCTTTTGCCTTTTTCCTTTTGCCTTTTGCCTTTTGCCTTTTGCCTTTTGCCTTTTACCTCCTGTCTTTTGCCACTTGGATTTTGCCTTTTGCATGTTGCCTTTTGCCTTTTGCCTACTGGATTCTGCCTGTGTCCTGTTGCCTTTTTCCCTTTGCCTTTTACCTTTTGCCTTTTGCCTTTTGCCTTTTTCCTTTTGCGTTTTGCCTTTTGCCTTTTTCATTTTGCCGTTTTCCTCTTGCCTTTTGCCTTTTATCTTTTTCCTTTGGCCTTTTGCCTTTTGCATTTTGCCTTTTGCCTTTTGCCTTTTGCCTTTTGCCTTCTGACTTTTGCCTGTTGCCTTTTGCCTTTTGCCTTTTACCGTTTGCCTCTTGCCTCTTGCCTTTTGCCTTTTGCCTTTTGCCTTTTGCATTTTTCCTTTCACCTTTTGCCTTTTGCCTTTTGCCTTTTGCCTTTTGCATTTGGCCTTTTACCTTTTGCCTTTTGCCTTCTGCCTTCTGCCTTTTGCCTTTTGCCTGTTTCCTTTTGCCTTTTGCCTTTTTCCTTTTGCCTTAGGCCTTTTGCCTTGCACCTTTTGCCTTTTGCTGTTGCCTTTTGCCTTTTGCCTTTTGCCTTTGGCCTTTTACCTTCTGCCCTTTGCCTTTTGGCTTTTGGCGTTTGCCTGTTGCCTTTTGCCTTTTGCCTTCTGCCTTCTGCCTGTTGCCTGTTACCTTCTTCCTTTTGCCTTTTGCCTTTTGCCTTTTGCCTTCTTCCTTTTGCCTTTTGCCTTCTGCCTTCTGTGTTATGTTTTCTGCCTCCAATGTTATGCCTTACGTCTTTTCCCTTCTGCCTTATTCCTTTTGCCTTTTGGCTTTTTCCTTTTGCCTTTTGCCTTTTGCCTTTTTTCTTCTGGCTTTTTGCCTTTTGGTTATTCCCTTTTGCCTTTTGCCTTTTTACTTTTGCCTTTTGCCTTGTACCTTTTTCCTTTTACCTTTCGCCTTTTGCCTTTTTCCTTTTGCCTTTTTCCTTTTTCCTTTTGCCATTTGCCTTTTGCCTTTTTCCTTTTGCATTTTTCCTTTTGCCTTTGGCCTTTGGCCTTTTGCTTTTGGCCTTTTGTCTTTTGTGTTTTGCCTCTTTCCTTTTGCCTTTTGCCTTTTGCCTTTTGCCTTTTGCCTTCTGCCTTGTGCCTTCTGCCTTCTGCCTTCTGCCTTTTGCCCTTTGCCTTTTGCCTTTTGCCTTTTGTGTTTTGCCTTTTGCCTGTTGCCTGTTGCCCTTTGCCTCTTGCGTTTGGCCTTTGGCCTTTTGCCTTTTGCCTTTTGCCTTTTGCCTTTTGCTTTTTGCCTTTTGCCTTTTTCCTTCTGCCTTTTGCCTTTTGCCTTTTGCCTTTTGCCTTTTGTCTTTTGCCTTTTGCCTTCTGCATTTTGCCTGTTGCCTTTTGCCTTTTGCCTTTTGGCTTTGGCTTTTTACCTTTTGCCTTTTGCCTTTTGCTTTTTGCCTTTTGCCTTTTGCCTCTTGCCTTGGGGATTTTGCCTTTTGCTTTCTTCCTTTTGCCTTTTGCCTTTTACCATTTGCATGTTGCCTTTTGCCTTTTGCCTTTTGCCTTTTGCCTTTTGCCTGTTGTCTTTTGACTTTTGCCTTTTGCCTTCTGCCTTTCACCTTCTGCCTTTTGCCTTTTGCCTTTTGCCTTTTACCATTTGCATGTTGCCTTTTGCCTTTTGCCTTTTGCCTTTTGCCTTTTGCCTGTTGTCTTTTGACTTTTGCCTTTTGCCTTCTGCCTTTCACCTTCTGCGTTTTGCCTTTTGGCTTTTGCCTTTTGCCTGTTGCCTTTTGCCTTTTGCCTTCTGCCTTTTGCCAGTTTTCTTTTGCCTTTTGCCTTTTGTCTTTTACCTCTTGCCTTTTGCCTTTTGCCTTTTGCCATTTGCCTTTTGTCTTTTGCCTCTGGCCTTTGGCCTTTTGCCTTTTGCGTTTTGCCTTTTGCCTTTTGCCTTTTGCCTTTTGCCTTTTGCCTTTTGCCTTTTGCCTTTTGCCTTTTGCCTTTTGCCTTTTGCCTTTTGCCTTTTGCCTTTTGCCTTCTGCCTTTTGCCTTTTGCCTTTTGCCTTTTGCCTTCTGCCTTTTGCCTTTTGCCTTTTGCCTTTTGCC
>SZWC01012903.1:67508-77508 GCA_023375785.1 Penium margaritaceum | reverse complement strand
CAGGAACTTTCCGTGTGCTAGTGCCTTCGTCAAGAAGTCAACACGCTGCATGTTAGTGCCAACCCAAATGATGGAGATCACGTGTCGCTCCACCAGATCACGCACGAAGTGGTGCTCAACCGCAATGTGCTTTGTGCGAGCGTGAAACACATTAGAGTTCTCTGCAATGGCAAGAGCACTCTGGTTGTTGCAGCGAAGCACGATAGCGGGTACTGACTGGCCAAACTCATAGAACAGGCGTTGCAGCCATATAGCCTCAGCAGCCCCTGCACCCAGAGAAACGTACTCTGCATCCGATGAGCTACGTGCAATGTAGCCCTGCTTCTCGCTGTGCCAAGACACAGCGATCCCACCAAGCAGGAACACATAACCGGTGCGACTGCATCCATCTGGGCTCCAGGCCCAGTCGCTGTTGGTATAGCTGTCAAGGACCACCGAACACTACCGGCAAAAGCAGAGTCTGAGGTACGGTGTGGAGACCACGTACCACACCGCTTGTACAGCCACTTGAAGGGCTCTAGCGCGTGGTGCCTACGAAAACTGGGCAAGGATATTGACTACAAATGTGATGTCTCGACGTGTGCTAGTGGCCAGGTACATCAGAGATCCGATGAGACGGAGGTACAAGGTCACATCCACTGTCTCACCTAGCTTTGTAGGAGAGATGTGGAGGCCGTGGGCACTGCGTCGAGGAGTTCGCTGAAGCGCTCCCCCACAACCCGTGCGTACCCTGCCTGATGCAATAGTAGAGTACGACATCTGTGGTCTCGCACGATCTCCATGCCAAGAAACACCGCTGTAGGACCAAGGTCTTTCATCCTCTAGGCAGTCTGGAGGACATCCTTGGCCTCCTTCACGGCCTCCAGTGGAGACGCAATCAGAAGGTCATCGACATAGACGAGGATGGCGGTGAACCGCTCAGACGTCCGACAGATGAAGAGAGAGGGATCTGCCTCACTTGGTACATATCCCACACGAGTCAGGGTCCCAGTGATCTCCTGGTTCCAACACCGAGCATACTGCTTGAGGTCGTACAAGGACTTGCGCAAGCGCCAAACCTTGTCACCGTCCTCAAAGCCGGGTGGCTGAGCCACGTAGATCTCCTCATCAAGAGAGCCATGGAGGAACGCATTGTTCACATCCATCTGGTGTAGTTCCCAATCATGCTGAGCTACTACATCAAACAAAGCGCGAGCTGAGGTCATGCTGCTGACAGAGGCGAAGGTTTCAGTGTAATCAACACCCTCAATCTGAGAGTACCCCTTGACAACCAAGCGAGCCTTGTGGCATTCCAGTGAGCCATCTGGCTTCACTTTCTTGCGAAAGACCCACTTGACCTGAATAGCCTTCCTCCCAAAGAAGGTCGACTAGCTCGTAAACTCCGTGCTCTCGGATGGCGCGAAGCTCATCCTCGCAGGTAGCACACCACGCATCAGTATCCTGTGATGAGAGAGATTCCCTCAGTGTGCCCGGATCAGGCGTCAAAGAGGGAGAACTCTGCATGGCAAGAACACACGCTTCGGTGCTACGTCTGACGAACAAAAGATCGACTGCTGCATCACAAGCGATGTGATACTCGCGATAGACGAGATCATGCGCTACGGGACACGCAAGGTATACCTCTGTGTGCTCAGTGCGGACACTCAGGCCTAGGGCCTTGGTGCCGAGATCGCCACTCGCGATACTACGAGTGGAGCGCCTGGGTGAAGGACCAAGCACTCGCTGCGCTCCAGAGGCCAACGGTCGAAGACGACCGCCAGGCTCACGGGAGTAACCTGGGCTCGAGGGGCGCACCTCAGGCTCAGAAACAGGCACAAGCGTAGCTCGAGAGGACAGAGGTAAGAGAGCTAGTGATGCCATGCGAGGAGATGCGGGTGTGGGAGACACGTGACTTGCGGTGACAGTAGGAGCAAGTGAGGCAGGGCTATGCATAGAGGCAGGACTGCCGGCGGACACAGGTTTAGACATAGGAGTACGCACAGGTGTAGGATCATGGGTACGTGAGGAATGTGAGGGAACGGGGGTAGAAACCGGCGGTGCTGGGGAGGTCTCTGGACCGGCAACGATAATTGCTAGGTCATCAAAAGTCAGAGACCGCAAAGCGGAGGGAGCTCGAACGGACACATCATCGTGGTGAGGGGTACTCGGAGACGCAGACTCCTCCATCTGACGAGATACCTCACACGTAGGAATGTGGATGACAGATAGCGACGTAATCAATGTCAGATCACGGAAGGTGAGGGACTCACAGATGAGCGCGTCACGGGACTCAACAATGCAACGACAGGCAGGGAACGACAGGCCTTTGACCGTGGGGAGATGCCGGCAAAGGCACACAAGCGGCCCCGCACTGAGACCTTGGACCCCTGCTGGTCCTCGGTGTACCACACAGAAGCCAAGGATCTCCAGACATGAGCGAGGCATAGGTCAGCACGTTGACCAAACCGAAGCTCATACGGTGTAACGTGGTCCGGAAGGGGACCGTGCAAGAGGCGGTTCCATACCCAAGTCATGTAGGCAAAGCCCTCAAAGGCAAAGGACTCCAGGAGAACACACTCAGAACGCATAGCGCGAACCGCAACCTCCATGGTGCGGTTCCAACGCTCACAAACACCATTCTGTTAAGGAGTAGCAGGAGTTGAGAGCTGGTGAAAAATCCCGTGCTCAGCGAAGAAGCTATCCATCTCGCCTAGAAACTCGCCACCACGATCCGAGCGGAAGATGTGCAAATTTTGGCGGGACTGACGCTCAGCCATCACTAGCCATAGGCAAACTGCGAGAGCGTTGTCACTCTTCTGGCGCAGGCTGTTGACCCACCGCATCCGGATGAAGTCATCAGTCAGGGTCAGGACGTATCGACCCCGATCGGACAAAGACTCGACGGGAAGAGGATCAAGGAGGTCTGAATGGACTAACTCGAGAGGGCGAAGGGTGCGAGAGCATGAGTCAGGGTAAGTACAGCAATGCATCTTACCCTGGGCATAGAAGAGGCAGTCGGTCTTGGGCGGCTTCTCGAAAGAAGCAGCGTCAAGACCGAAATCAGGCTGTGTCCAAATGAGCTTCAACACAGTGTCGGAGCCCACATGACAGACAACGATGAAGCAATCACTAGTGATAAGGAGACAAGACACCAGTGACAAGAACATGAGCTAAAGGGGAGGAAGAGCAAGGATTGAAAGTCTGTGAGACACGATACACATCATCTACAACAGAGGCATGGAGAGCAATGCTGCCAGCGTCAACAGCAGTCACAGTCACGGACTCGGCAGTGTGCTCCACAGAGAGTCCCATCAGTGTGCAAGCACGTACAAAGCAAACTGAGCTCAAGGTCAGGCACAAACAGTACCTCAGAAAGATACAAGGGGCCAGATGGACCATCGAAACGTACGACCCCAACACCCTGGACTGGCAAGGACTGACCATAGCCTGTGTGGACGGAACGGACAAACGCAACAGGGCCGAGAACGACAAAATCACTACGACGACACGTCATGTGGTGAGTGGCACCAGAATCGATGATCCAAGTGCCGCCGGAATCATGACTGGAGGACATCACTATACAACAAGCAATGGAACACTCGGCCTCGGACGGACGCTGGGCAGCAGGTGGGGAGGAACGACAAAGGGCACAATGGTGAGACTCATGAATCCAATCTGTACAGTCAGGCCCGTCGTCATCACATGCCGACTATGCCTCCCCACACGAGTCATCCCGGGTCACCAGAACAGACGGACCGACAATCTGTGAACCACCTGGCTGTGACAACACACTCGCACCTCCCTGAAAGCGGAGCGCCAGAAGGTGGCGGAGCTCGGCGATGGTGCAGTCACGTGGGTTGGGGTCGCCGCTGGTCGCTGGTGCAGAAGCGGGATCTGCTTCGGTCGTGGTCGCTATGCGTCTAGAGGATGTGCTACTCGATGAAGACAAGAGTGTGTGCGCAGCCTGGAGCCCGCGAGTAATTCTTGCCCAGTCAAGGAGCTGCTGGCACTCGGTGTAGCTATGGGGGCCTCCACAGTTGCAGCAATGAACGGAGCGCCCACCGCTACTGCCCGATGACGGCTGCTGCTGCGACTGCTATTGGCCTGAGCTGCGTTTTTGTCGCCCCTTCTTCCCCTGTGCTGCTGCCGTGACACACTGTGTTTAAGTCGGTACAATCAGGGTAGAAGGGGAGGAGGATGATGATGCGGAGGATGGAGAAGAGGTCTGCAGGAGGGGCGTCAATGGTGATGTAACGACTGCTGCAGTAATGGAGGGCTCCTGATGAGCCACGGCTGCCTCACGGGCCGAAGTCACCTGGAGGAAAAGCTGGTGCGCCCAGGGAAGAAGCTGTAGTAAGGCCAAAAAAGGCTCATGCACGGCTATGTTTTACCGCATGAAGATGTCGGTGTGCTCAAGACAAACCCCGAGCATGATTGTGCGGAGCGTCCACAGCTGTGTAACTCCTGAAGTCCCAGACTACTAGCGACGCATAGCGCGTCGCTAGTAGTCTGTTGCGGGCTTGGTAGGCCCCTGGCGAAGGGAGTGAAAGGCACGGATTTGTGTAGCGCGGGTGGCATGCATCTCTACAGCAAGAAAGGACAGCGCTTGATCCCAGTCCCCGCGTGGATCAGCGCCGGTGCCTGTGCCCGCCTCGCCAAGGAATGGGCGGAAGTCAACGACGGTCTCGCACGGCGTAGAGGAGCCCACGCTTTGCCCTTACCGCTGTCAGCACCTGAGCTCGGTCCGTAGTCTGATACGGACTGTGGTAGTAGGGCCACATGCCCTCTGAAGTGGCCCAGACCTGAAAGGGGATCTCCCAGCAGTCAAAGCCATCCTCGCTGACACACCGGGGAGGCGGCGTCTCTAAGTCCTTGGGTTGCCGCTCCGTAGGGAGACCAACCACAGGCTGGGAAGGACGAGAGATGGGAAAGATACCGGGAAGAAGGAAGTCGCTGGGGTGGAGGTCAGGCGATGATCGAATCTCCAGAAAGCGAGATGTGTGTGGGGACCGAGAGCTCCTCTGAAGCTGACGGATACGCTCTTGAAGCATACGAATCTCGCACTCCCGGGAGTCGCCCTCCATGCCTGGCATGTCTGGATCCTTGTCCCAAGGCTCACGAGGTGGCTGGTCGGCTCCAACTCCTGTCTCCAGTGCTGGAGCTCACTGCTGTGTAGAGGGTACAATCCCGGCGGCGCCCTCAGAAGTCTGTCGCGGAGTCATGGAATGACCTTGAAGGATCTCGGTGAGTGTACGGATGGCGTCAGTCTGCTCCTGCTGCAGTCGACGCATCTCATCCTACTGACTCTGCAGGTCCTCAATGGCCAACGAACGTGGGCTCATGACCCCTGAGGAGGAAGAAGAGGGATCTATCCCCCCTTTTCGCTTCTTGTCGAACAGAGCCATGGTGTTGCTTATTATGGGCCGAGGCGTCAAAGTGGTCAAATTGCAGAACCGTGAGCGTTTCTCGAGGAGTTGAAACGCTGGCAACTTTTGACCCTTTGACCAAATACTTCACTAAGTCAGGTGCTGATGTCAGCAGAAATTTGCTGGCGTCAGCAAAACCTAATGATGTCAGCATGTCAAGATGATGCCGTAAGCTCGCCCCTTTGTTTTTTCAACCCTTGTGCCTGCTACGCAATCTGGAGGCCGCTCCGCAACAGTCGTGCGGGAGCTGCGCGGAAGCTGCACAACAGCTTCCGCTCGGCTGTTGCTGCTCCTGCATTGTCAGCTGCAGCAGCAGCTGCGCGGCTCCGTGCAAAGCGGCCGCCTGGCCGCTACGTGCGCGGCTGTGGCACTAGCCACGTGTTGCTGTTGCTACAGCTTACTACGGCTGCTGCACGCTTCTGCAGCCACCGCACGCTATTGCAATTGCTGCTATTGTGCTACTGCTGCTGCCGCTATTGCTGCTGTACTATTGCTCATGCCGCTACAGCTGCTGCTGCGCTGCTGCTGTAATGTTGCCATCGCTGCTGGTGCTGTCGCCGCTGTTGCTGCTGCCATTGCTGCTGCTGCCATTGCTGTTGCGCTACTATTGTGCTACTACCGCCGCACGTAGCTGCTGTGGTGCTGCCACCGTGCACTGCTACCGCTGCTGCTGCTGCCGTTGCTGTTGTGCTCCTACTCTGCAGCACTCCTGCTACTGCTCCTGAATGCTACTGGCGACTGTAGTCTCATATGGAGGTGGTGAGCAACGTCGACAGCGGTCTGTTGTCGTCCACGGGTCCCTGTGGATCTGTTGCAACTGTGGCTCTCACTACTGCTGCTTTGCTATGTCTCTACTATGCAACTCGGTAAGAACTGTCTCATCACTCTGATACCATGAGAAGATGCGTGGAAGCTTCCTAGAAACACAGCCGCTGACTAGGCATCAGTGCCAGGTCAGACGGTGACGACAGTCAGAAGTCGTGCACACAACGGCAAGGGTCTGGCTAGGAGACACAAGGTAAAGTGTCAGAATGCTTCAATAGCATTTACACAGTGAGAGGACAAATGAAAGGTCCATGGCATAAGTACCTGCTGCCGCGCACGACGGGTGTTGCAAACGGCTGTGCAAGATCTGTCCTCAAACCAGCCCAAAACCACTGTTTTGGCCGTAACTCTGCGCAGACATGTCATAATGCTACGCCATCTAAACCTAGACGTGCTGGACCAAAAGCCAGACGCTACAACTGGTCACATGCATGCATCCAGCATCAAGCGGTGGGCACAAAATACAAAAACATGCAAATCAGGCCCACGGCCAGTCTACCGATAAACTCCTGTGTGGTGCAGAAAAACTGCAGGAAGTCCCGGGTGGCGTCCGGAGCTCTTGAACGGTCGTCGGTCTGCTCCTGGTTGGTTGTCCGCCACCAGATGACGCACCGGTACCTCCAGGGTCCGCATCAGGGATCTGCACGAGTATGGACACAGCCGAGTGGTCACAGTAAGCTGTATAGGTCGACACGAACGTCACAAATCACAACAACCGGGGGTATTTTAAGGAAAAGGTCAATGCGAGTCTACAAATACGGAGACTTTTAGAACCACTACGACTAAGAGTGGGAGATCTACCAGATGAAACAGTCTAGAGGTCTTGTCCAACGAGTGATCAAAAGATCATCCTCGGATGAGATTCCCTGTACCGGCAGAATCTGCAGGTTGACTGGAACAGCAGCGACGTCTACGTGGAAATCGAAGGCGCCAAAGGACTATGTCCGCGTGCGAGACAGAAGCGGATACCAGAAGCAGCAAAGGTTGAAGCAGCTGAGGAAGCCGTAAAGCGACAACATGTGTAGCCGATACCCCTCAAGGTGGCCCAACACTTCGTTTGACGAGGAGCTCGCACGTGGCTCATACATCTCAAGCCAATGGAAGAATCAAAAGTGGCAGCAGCTGACTCCTCAACGGCCTCATGAACCTCATTGGCATCAACGAAGTTTGCGATGGTACCTGAAGATTTTGCACCCCTCGTCTAGGTGTTTGTGAATGTCTTCATCAACAAACTCTTGATGACTTTCCCTCTCCAGCGAGACATTGACCATCGCATCGAAATGAAGCGGGACATTCGGCCTACCATTCAAGGGGCTTATCGGATGAGCGATCACGAGTTGACTGAGCTGAAAAAGCATCTTGAAGAGATGCCTTGTCAGGGGTTCATCCGTCCATCCACGTTAGCATACACCACACCATTAATATTAAAAAAAATAAAACTGGCAAGATACGGATTTGTGTGGATTATTGGGTGTTGAACAACACTTCCATCAAGAATCACTACACTCTTCCCCGAGCTGACAAAGTTTCGGACCAGCTTCGAGGGGCCCGAATTTTCAAAAAAAATCGACTTAAGCAACTGATATCACTAGATACGCCTGGCAGACGCCGAGATCCAGAAGACGGCATTCCGAACTCGCTCAAGGCACATTGAGTTCATGGTCATGCCGTTTGGACAAACGAATGCCCCGGTGGCGGCAATTAACAACATTTTCTGCTCATACTTCAACAATTTTGTCTTGGAGTACCTTGACAACATGTTGATGTACAGTCGCACGCCAGAGGAGCACAATGGACATCTCTGAATATTTCTTGGAGCTTTACAAAGAGAGGAGTTTTTCGGAAAACTCTCGAAATGTGACTTTGGTGGTCGTTGATTGAGTTTTTGGGCCACGTCATTGACGGCGGGTGAATCACTATGGATCTGGAAAAAGTGGCAACAGTCGCTGATTGACCGACGCCGACCAAAGTTCGAGAAATCAAAGTTTTTCTCAGATTCTGCAATTTCTACCGGCAATTCGTACGAGACTACACCCGAGTGTCTACGCCTCTTCTTGACCTCACTCAAAAATAAAACAAGTGGCAAAGGGGAGACAGCGAACAAGAAGTGTTCACCGTTTTACGGAACGCTCAAACCTCGGCGTGAGCCCTACGATTTGCCGATCCAACGATGAACAACATCATACCCACGGATGCAACGGACCAAGCCATTGGCGCAATTCTTCTGCAAGACCATGGCAACAGCAAAGTACCGGTTGCATTCATGTCTCAAAAACTACGAGGACCAGAACTCAACGACGTAGTACACGAGAAGGAGATGCTAGCGGTCGTGCACATGTTTGAGACGTGGCGATGCATCGTGCGTGCTGACCACCACGCGTTAAGATATGTGAGGACGCAGCAGAATCTCAGCCAACGTCAAACCCAATAGATGGAGTTTCTTGAAACCGGGTTTGACTACAAAACTGAGTACTAGCCAGGCAAAAACAATCCGGCGAATGCACTCAGCCGCCGACCAGATTTTATGGCTGTCGTGGCAAAGCTACAACTATAGCAAAACCCGTACCTCTAGCAACTATTCGCATAAAGCTACAACCAGCACAGCATACATTGTAAAGCAAAATTCTGGTTTGACGCACCCTACTGGCAACGGCACTTCACTTGCCAAGTGGTCATTCCCCTGAACGACGAACTTCGCCGTGTACTACTCGAAGAGTGCCATGACACCGGACCAGGTGAACACTTCAAAGAGGACAAGACACGGAATAAGCTGGCAAAAAGCTGTTGGTGGGACAAGATGCAATCCAACGTGGGCAAATTCTGCAAGACCTGCGACACTCGCCAGCGACAAAAATCCCGTCGCAGGTGGCCACCCAAACTTCTGCAACTGCTCCCTATTCCAACGGAACCATGGAAAGACATCTCCATGGACTTCGTCACTGGATTACCAATCACGCCCGAGGGATATGACGCAATTCTTGTGGTTGTGGACATGTTTCCCAAAATTTTGCACTTAATCCTTACAACGACCACCGTCACCACCAAGGGAACAGCACAGCTATTTTCTAAACAACATCGTACGATTACACGGCGTACCAAGAACCATCACAAGAAACAGAGAGTTGGGTAATCGTACGCCGTGTAATCGGGGGAAACTCACTTTCACACGAGTGACAAGAAGTGAGTGAGTAACAAGCAAACGAGGTGGTTTGTACGGGTTGACCGGGCCACCCACGCGAGGTGCTTGACGTGGGGCCCGGACGCCACCCGGGGATCGAACCCGAGTGTGGAGCGAGCGAGCTCCAGGCGGTTGCTCACATGCTGGTACAAACCGGACATGTGGTCCCCAAGGATCAGCAACCCGGTTTACCACCCTAAGTGCATGCAAGTGTGTGACAATTCAACCAAACCACGGGCATGCAACTCTACAAATGTATCCCCCATTTTGTTAGTGGAGTCAGCTCTAAACTGTGGCTCATGAAAAGGTTGGTGGTGTAATCACCACTTGGTAGTCAGTTGGTGGCAGCACCAATGAGCAGCTCATACTGTGTCGCATTCTTGCACCAGAGAGCCACAGTCGAGCTTAATCACCTGTAGTGATAATGTGAGTGTGTATGGAGAGACAAGAGGGCACTTGCGTGTGTCACGACCAGAACCAACACTCCCCCATGACCCACAGACGAGCAGTCCACACACACACACACACACACACACACACACAGAGAGAGCACGTCACAAAACAGCAAGACGTATAGGACTCGCATCAACCA
>SZWC01012903.1:33143-67471 GCA_023375785.1 Penium margaritaceum | reverse complement strand
AACCAACACTCCCCCATGACCCACAGACGAGCAGTCCACACACACACACACACACACACACACACACACACACACACACACAGAGAGAGCACGTCACAAAACAGCAAGACGTATAGGACTCGCATCAACCAGGGGCATCACGTGAGCGCAGAAGACCAACAGCATGCACCGGCGCTTTGAACATGCCACTGCTGAGAGTTTTAGTAAGGAAGTCTGCACGCTGCTGATGAGTGTCGACCCAGACCACCTTAACTTCTCCAGCAGCAATGCGCTCACGTACAAAGTGATGCTCGATGTTGATGTGCTTTGTGCAAGAGTGATGCATGCCATCGTGCTCGGCGATTACCTTTGCACTTTGGTTGTCACAGCGCAGAGTAATGCAACGGATGGGGACACGCAGTTGTTGCAATAGGCGGGACAGCCACACACTCTCACACGTACCTGCACTGAGTGCCACGTACTCAGCCTCACTGGAGCTTCGCGCAACACAGCCCTGTTTACCACTTTTCCAAAAGAGAGCAGTCCCACCAACAAGAAATACGTAGCCAGTACGGCTACGAGCATCCGTGTCATGCACCCAGTCACTGTCTGTGTAACCGTCTACCACCACAGACGGCTGTGCATGATAGCACAGTCCCACACGAGCGGTGGATAGAGCGTAGCAAATCACACGAAGTGCCGCCTCGAGATGTCTCTGATGTGGCTGTTGGGAGAACTCGGCAAGAATGTTGACAAAGAAGGCAACGTCTGCCCGAGTGGTGGTAGCAAGATACATGAGGGAACCGTCCACACTGAGGTAATCGGTGACATCAACAATCTCCCCGAGCTGAGCTGGATCGAGTGACTTCAGCAGGCGCTGAGCTGCCGGAGTCATCGGTGTAGAAGCAGTGGGAATGTCAGCAAGCAGAGAAGCAAATCGCTCCCCCAGCGTGTGAATGTACGTAGCCTGGTGTACGTGGAGAGTGCGCCGCTGGCGGTCACGCTCAAGTTCCATGCCCAGGAACACACGTGCAGGACCTAGGTCCTTCATCCTGTACGCAGACTGTAACAAGTTCTTCACGGACTGGACAGCTGCGAGGCTAGGTGAGGCGATGAGCAGATCGTCAACATAGACAAGGATGGCCACAAATGGCTCGGAGGGGGTACTCAAGAAGAGTGCCAGATCAACCGTGCTGCGACATAACCACCTCGCTCAAGGGTGGAGGAGATCTCCATGTTCCAACAGCGCGGTAACTGCTAGAGCCCGTAGAGGGCTTTGTGCAGTCGCCAAACCTTGTTTGTGCCATTGGTAAAGCCAGGTGGCTGGATCATGTAGATCTCCTCATCGAGCCTTCCGTGCAGGAAAGCATTGTTGACGTCCATCTGCTCCAGCTCCCAGTCATGCTGGCCGACGAGTCTCAACAGTGCTCGAGCAGTGGTGTACCTCCCGACCGGTACAAAGGTCTTATCAAAATAAATCCCTGGAATCTGGGAAAAGCCTTTGGCCGTAAGTCGAACCTTGTACCGGTCGACTTTCCCATCGGACTTCAGCTTGCGCCAAAGTACCCACCGGGCATAGACTGCCTTGCGGCCTGCCGGGAGGTCCACAAGCTCAAAAACTCCATGCTCTTGGAGGGCTGTGAGCTCCTCCTGCATGGCCTTCTCCCAGAGGTTAGCATCAGCTGCCTCACGAGCCTTCCGGGCAGTGGTAGGCTCGGGAGGAAGGGCAGAGAGCCCTGAGGCCGCGAAACATGATGCAACGTACCCGACGACAGGAGTCTCTGGGGCACTGTGAAACTCATGGGCTATGAGAGCGTAGCCGACTGCTGAGTTGGGATGCATGACGCTAACAGACAGGCCAAGTACATCAAGGCCGGTGGGCTGCACCGAGGGGCCAGCTGCGGAGGACAAGGTGCTCGAGCGTGTAACTCGTTGTGTGGACTGAGGAGCTCTGGACGAGTCGACAGAGACAGACTCAGCAGGTTACCCAGAGGAGCGGGAACGCCCACGGGAGGACTGAGAGGGTTGAGAAGGGGGGAGGGCACGAAGCCTTCCCCCACGAGTGTAGGGCTCAGCCTCAGAGGCCACAGTCCGAGGTGGGTCACCTCCAATAATGTTAACAACCGGAGGAGACTCAGAGGACCACTCACGGGATGAGTCGAGAATAGAGTGGACGGGGGACTGTGTGTGCACAGGCACCGAGTGGGGGGCATCGACACCGCCAGAGGACAGCTGAGACGACACGGAGTCTGAGCAGGGCTGTGATGCTACAGAATCAGAAGAGGCAGGGGAGGACGAGGAGTCTGAGGAGGAGTCCTCGTCTGCAACGTCTGTATTGGGGGCACACTGAGATGAGGTGTGAGAGGGAGAGGAGAACGCACGGAGATCGGAGGATGGAACAGACACATCCCCCCCAAGCCGACAGAGCAAGGAGAGAGAGGAAGAGGGAGGGACATGGGCCAGATCACGAGGAAAGTTATCCTCGAAGAACAAGGCGTCACGGGACACAACGACACGAGAGTGGTCAGAGTCCCAGAAGCGCCATGCTTTGGACATGGGTGAGACACCAAGGAAGGTGCAAAGATGAGCACGGGGGCTTTGTTTGCCATCACGAGCATCATCCAACAACCAGACGGCAGCGACACAACCGCAAACACGAGCGAGACGGAGATCAGCACGATGACCGTACCAACTCTCAAAGGGAGTAACCTAATGAGGGAGGGGACCGTGGGGACACGGTTCCACGTCCAGGTCATGTAAGACATGGCCTCGAAAGAGAAGACATGGGAAAGAGAGGACTCGTTGAGGAGAGTGCGGACACCGTCAGCAAGAGTGTGGTTCCAACGTTCAGAGACGCCGTTCTGTTGGGGTGTGTATGGAGCTGAGGGTTCCATACACACCCCGCGAGATGTCAAGAAGCGGGCAGTGGGACCCATGAATTCTCCACCACGGTCACAGCGAAAGACCTTGAGACGATGATCACAGGCCAGTTCGGCCTGAGGCAACCAGGTCTCAAGCGTGGGACAGATATCACTCTTTTGCCGAAGGACAAACACCCAGCCCATGCGAGAAAAATCATCGGTGAGACAGAGGACGTAGCAACCAACGCCCCCGATAGCGTCACGGGCAAGAGGTCCCATGACGTTCGCATGCAAGAGGTCAAGGGGGTGAGACGTGCGGGACTCAGAGGTAGAAAAGGGGGAACGGTGCATTTTGCCTTCGGCACAGTCAAGACAGTCAATGGGACAAGGAGCAGGGAACGTGTCGTTGTCAAGACCATGAGCTGGCTTGTCCCGGAGCAAGTTGTCAACGGCAGTAGTGTGAATGTGACAGAGACGGCAATGAAGCAACTGTGCATGTACCGGAGTGAGAGAGCGTGCTACGTGAACAAGAGCAGTAGTGGCAGGGTGTGGTGCAAAGGACGGCACACAATACAAGCGATCACAACGAGTGCCACGTAGAAGGACACGACCAGTGGTATGATGCAACACGGATGCAATGCCGTGGCTAAAGGAGAAGTCCATTCCCTGGTCGTCGAGGGTTGTGACAAACAGCAGACCGAGCTCAAGAGCAGGCACGTACAAAACATCGGGCAGAAAGAGCTCCCCCCCAGGGCCAACAAAGCGGACAACCCCAACTCCCTAGACAGGATGAAGCTGACCAGAGCCGGTGCGGACAAAGCGGACGGAGCCCACTGGGTCCAGAGAAACGAATGCAGAAGGACAAGAGGTCATGTGGTGAGTGGCCCCTGAATCAGGGATCCAGAAGCCACTCGCTACACGGACAGACGAAGGATCACGACTCATGGCGGCGACAGCAGAGCGAGGAAGAAGACGCTGACCACATGCAGCCAGACAACGAGGAAGACCGTAAGAAAGCCAATGCTCAATCCACGGAACATCCACTGGGGAGTGACCGTGAACATGACCGGGTGACAAACCACGAAGGGACGAGTCATCAGCACATGCAAGTGCCCCCAAGGCTGAACGCACACTCTCACCTCCATGATCACGGAGGTGTCGTTGGTAGACGGCATGGGAGAGGGCGGAGTCCAGCTGACAGGCATCCTCCGACGGGCCGGTGATGACTACGACAGGAGAGGTACACTGAGGCGCGGAGGTGGACGACACCCACGGTGGAGGAGAGTAGAATCCAGACGGGGGCCTGAAGTAGACGGGGCCGCCAAGTCCAGAAGGACAACCCCATGGTGGGAGTGGAGATGGCGACGTAAGGACAGTGCTGTACGCAGCAGCCGTCGAAGAGGAGGAGGAAGTGTGTCCGGCGGATACGGTGAAGGTGGAGGAGCGAGAGGAACCTCCACTGGATCCTGTGGAGCGAGCCCAATGGGCACGGATGGCTGAGGCGAGGCGGGCATCGTCAGGAGGTGCTGGGCACTTTGGTGCAGCATGACCAGTGATGCCGCAGTTCCAGCATGTGACAGTGCTGGAGGATGAAGCTGAGGATGGAGCACCATCACAGCCGCGACCCTTGCCACCCCTACCTTGGCCACCCCCCCCACAGGTACCTCCTCGGCCTTTGCCTTTGCCACCCCCCCCACCTCAGCCACCCCCTTGAGAAACAAGAGATGTGGCTGTAGTGGTGGGAGTGGTGGTGGATGATGATGCAAGAGCAAAGGAGGTGGAGGAAGGGAGGGCAGTGGTGGCTGCCGAAATGGTTGCACGGTGAATGTGTTTGCTTTGCACTACGCTCCACTAGTACGTCAGACGTTGAGAGGTGAACTCCCACAAGGTACCAATGCCAGGGGGTGCATCAACTGGAACATGTATGGCAGCCAGGCGTTCAAGCTCAGTGGCCTTCACCTCCCAGAAGATGTCACTGAGTTCAGGAATAAGGCCGTTAACAATGGAAAGAATTGCAGGGAACTGTCCTGGGACGGCCTTACCAAGGTCGCGCAGCAGTTGGAAACTGCAAGCCCAGTAGGCATCGGCGGTTTTGTCAGCACGCACGGAGAGCGTGTTGAATTAGACAGTGAGCACGCTCTGAGCAGTGTGGCCAGTCACTGTCGTACGCCTCTTGATCAGTGCGTAGACACCAATAGGGTTCGCAGGGTGCGGCGTGATGTGTCCGCGTTGTAGGACCCGATCTCGTCTGTGAGATCATCGGGTCCGCCGCGAATGAGAGCACGAACAGCGCGTGCGAACTCAGACTCAACAGGCACGAAAGGTGGGTTAGCATAGGGGTTTGGCTCATGGTAGTATTCCCAAAGCTGCTCCCCCTGCGCCCAGGCACTGAAGCGGACCTCCCAAGAGTGAAAGGTTAGGTTAGAAGTGAAGTTGGGTGGGTTTGAGTCAAAGTCAGGCTTGCGTTGCACTGATGGGGTGAGTGCTTTGGCTGCGGCTGCGCCAGCGGTGGCGGCGACTGCGAGAGGATCAGAGGAGAATGAGCCAACAGCGATAGATGCGGAAGCGGGGGAAGTGGAGAATGCATCAGCAATGCTAGCAGACTATGTGGTGCGCAAGGTGGGCTGAAGACGGTTAAGAACCAAATCAGCAATATGATCTGCAAACGTTTCTTCGTCAGCATGTTCTGCACGCAGCTTGTCTTCAGCGGCGCGCTGTGCAGCGAGCCCGGTCTGAAGGGCAGCGTGCTCACGTTGCAACTCAGCCTGCAAGGCTACATATTGGTTGTCGTCGACTGGCATGTTGCCAGTGTCGCAACACTGCCAAGAAAATTTTGGCAGAGTTTTCCCAGCCCCAGTATGCGTGGGAGATGTGTGATGGGTGCGTGGAAGTCCGCTGCAAGGCAACAACCTGGTCGCACAAGACACATCAACACAGGAAAGGGCAGGAAGAGAGGGAGAGACCAAGCTCACCAAGCGCTCCGGCGCAGTGAGAACAATGGCGGAAGAGCGGCCGCAATTGAGGAGGCGACCACTGCAACAGCAGCCGAGGCGGAGACGATGAGGCAGGCTACTCCTGTGAGTGCTGCAGCTGACAGGATGGAGACGGCTGCAGCAGTCGAAACCAGCAGCTGAATGTGGCGTGTCACTGAAGCTGCAGATGAGGGCAAGGAAGATAGCTGTGAGGTGGAGATGTGGATGGAGTCAACAACGCTGGAGAGTGCTGTGGCCGCTACAGTTGCTGCTGATGCGACTGCGTCTGCTGCGACAGCAATCTGGGTCACTACGTTGACAGCCGCAACCACTAAGGGTCCCTGATCAACTGCAGCCAAGGTGTAGATCTCAATAGCCCTGCCACCGGCAGTGCGGGCTGGTGCACGTATGGCATGTGCGGTAGCTGCAAATGTGGACGCAACAGCAGCACTGGACAAAAGCGCAGCTTGCTGGACAGACAGAATGTCAGGTGATGGGGATGACGATGAATCTACAACTGATGTAGTTGGAGATGTAGCACGACGGGACGGGTGCGCCTGTGATGCTACTGTCGCTGAGCGCGGCACTGAGCCACGAGCAACGGCACGTCGATGCTGCTGGCGCGTCCTATGGGATACGGGTGGGCTTACCGGTGCGTGTGGAGGTAGGTGGTCACTTGGTGGCACCGTAGCTGGCTCGTTCTACGCCGTCGGGGAGTCGTCAGAGGAGGATTGGTAGTGGGCTGCGTAGTCCCACGTGTCCGCCCACTCGTAATAGTCAGCGAGATCGTAATCCTCTGCGGGGTGATAGCCCGGACTGCTGCGACACACCCTCGACCACACCTCCCTCCCCGCCCGCTCCTCATAGTATGCGAGCTCTCTGTCGATGCGAGCACGCTCATGTGCGGCCGTGGGAGACGTAGGGATCGGCTCGGTGTCGGGAGGAGACGCCAGTGCGACAAGTGCCTGGCTGCCCGGAAGGCAGCCTGAGGTGCCAAGAGGTACACGGAAGAGACGTCGACTAGTGCGATGGCAGTGGAAGCACCACGTGAGCCACGGGTGCGGAGTGCGTTGCTGCGAGAAATGCACGAGAGGCCGGCGGGAGATGAGTGTGGCGGGCTGTGCTCCCACGTGGTGGCATCGGTGTGCGTGTGGAAGCCGAGAGTTGGCGATGTGCGTAAGGACGGCGGTGAAGCTGCGCCAGTCCTTCGCACAGGAGCAGCGCCCCTCGTGAACCAGGGGAGCAGAACGTGCTGCTACGAAGAGAAATCACCACATGAGCCACGGGTGTGGAGTGTACTGATGCGAGAAGTGCACGAACAGTCGGTGGACGATGCGTGCGGCGGGCGGTGCTGCCACGTGGTGGCAGCGGTAAGCGTGTGGAAGCCGAGAGTCAGCGATGTGTAGAAGGACGGCGGTGAAGTTGCGCCAATCCTTCGCACAGGAGCAGCGCCCCTCGTGAACCACGGGAGCGGAATGTGTTGTTGCGAAGAGAAAGCACGTGTGGCTGCCGGGAGACAGCCGCTGTTATCGGTGCAGACACGTGGTGGCACCGTCAGAAGTGCGGAGGTCGAGGCTCGGCGGAGTGCGAGAGGACGAGGGCGGCAGAGAAGTGCCGGTCCGGTGGATGCAGTGTTAGGTGCTGCAAGATGCAGCAGCCGATGTTGTGGCTCTCGCCTGCCACGGTCATGGGTGCTTGCTTGCGCGGGATCACCCGCCACGCTCAAGTGGCTCGACAAGGACCCAGGACTGTCGCTAGAAGGAGTGGGTCCCCCTTGCTCTGATACCAGTAGGTAGCAGCGGCTACTGAGCAAGCATGAAAGCAGGCAAGTAGGCAAGCGAGAGATGGGGTGACACCATGGATCGGGGGAGACTCACTTTGACACAAGTGACAAGAAGTTAGTGAGTAACAAGTGAACGAGGTGGTCTATACCGGTTGACCGGGCCACCCACGCGAGGTGCTCGACGTGGGGCCCGGACGCCACCCGGGGATCGAACCCGAGCGTGGAGCATACGAGCTCCAGATAGTTGCTCACATGCTCACAAACCGGACATGTGGTCCCCAAGGATCAGCAACCCAGTTTACCACCCTAAGTGCATGCAAGTGTGTGGCAATTCAACCAAACCACCGGCATGCAATTCTACAAATGTATCCCTCATTTTGCTAGTGGAGTCAGCTCTAAACTGAGGCTCATGAAAAGGTTGCTCGTGTGATCACCACGTGGTAGTCAGTTGGTGGCACCACCAATGAGCAGCTCATACTGTGTCACATTCTTGAACCAGAGAGCCTCAGTCCAGCTGAATCACCTGCTGTGATGATGTGAGTGTGTGTGGAGAGACAAGAGGGCACTTGCGTGTGTCACGACCATAACCAACATTACGTACCAAACGTACACAAGTCCCTAATCCTTCCGAGTGGGTATCTCTATTACTTCACAAACAGCCCATCGGGTCGCAAGAACCAGGATATTCACTCCGACGGCCGAGAGCAAAGTGGCCAATTGCCTCACCTTCCGTGGATGTTCTCAAACCTTCCGACAGCTTTGACCACTCTCGCGAACATGTGAAGAGAAGTTTCATGACCTTTCGGTCGACATTTCGACGACTCACGATGAATCCAGATTTATAAAGATGCATCGCCCATCTCCACCGTCCATTCTCGAAGACCCCCAACTTCTCGGCGGACCTTCTCAAATCCGACCACTTATGACGCGACTCCGCATGTGTCACTCAACATCCGACTCAACGACCCTGACTATGCTTCATTCGTAACTCGTCACTTGTATATGCATATGGTCGCTCATTTGGACACTTATCATCGAAGTACACTTACCGCTAATTATAAATTGCTCAAGCCTCCCAAATTTGAAATCATGTTTTCCCTGGCAAATTCTACCTGCTTTCCATGTATAATCCGTTTGGTGTAACAAAAACTCTCGTCTGTGTAGAAGAGGCAGATGAGTTTTGTTGTTCTGTGTCAGCGGCAGATGAGATTTATTTTCCCGAGGGGGGGGGTATCAGACCTCTTCTCCGAAATGATTGCCATATGGTCATTCCGCCCGTTAAGCTTAGATGTCGTCATGGTGAGCGCCGCAGGTTGTGTATTCGACCGTCACAGCCGCTTTTGCCGCCGAGTTGTCGGGCCGTCACTCGAACCTTGCTGCGTTGGCAGCTGCAGCCGACGTTCTTTTGACGGCCCGAAATCGCGTGCTGCCCACCCGGAACTCCTTACCGGGCGGTGTCCTCTCAGGCGGCCCATCCAAGGTAAGCGTGTGTGCTCTCTCTTGGTGATCGCGACCGTCCAACCCGCCAGCCCGCCCTCCCGCCCGCCCAGCGGGCCGGCCGCCCGTCTGTTTTGTCGATTAGCCACCGCAATCGTCGTCCAGCAGGGCCGTTAGTCTTGTCAATAGAAGGTTCTCTTCATACATGGACGGAGGCGTTGTCCAATGACTGGCTGTCGTCGGTGGAGGCTGGGCTCCATGCTGACTGAGTGCCAGTTTCCGATTAACTGAACGACTACACTCATACCTATCTGTTTCTTTCAGGCTCCCTGGCTGCTCGAGGTCATCCGCTGAACGTAACGCAAGGACATCTGCGTCTTGTAAAGAGAAATCCATGGCCACTCTTGCCGACCGAGATGACGCTGCCGCGCAGTCCAACCGCGAAGACCAGTCTTGGCGGCCCTCATCCCTCGTGTACGACAGTAAGACTGGAGAGTATGTTCGGGTCGAGCATACCACTACCGCAGGTGAGAGCACAGATGTCTCACCGGCACCCGCCGCACGACCCTCTGAGCGCACCCGAGGCACGAGATCCACTCCTGGCCGAAAGATTGACCACGACGACAAAGAGAACCGCCATGGACCCGAACGCCCCGTGGAGGCCCGCCTACCTTGCAACCACTGCAAGGAGACTTTCCCATCTCTGACGTTGGTGCAGAAGCACACGGTGGACCAGCACTGGCCCTACTACGAGTGCTCTCTTTGTGACCGAGACTTCGCCACATCTCGGGGGCTTGAAGACCACAGAGCTGCCAAACACCCTCCCCGCATCCAGTGCTTCGTGTGCTCAGAATCGTTTGCCTCAGAGGCGGAGGCGGAAGAGCATGAGCGGCAGACGCACACGCGGAAAATCCAGTGCCGACTCTGCTCCCAAGCCTTCGAATCCGCCACGTTATTGGAGCGTCATGAGGCTTCCGCCCACCGTGCCTCGGTTTCCTGCACCCTTTGCCAGCAACGTTTCTGGGATCCTGAAGATGTTATCAAGCACGAGGCGGAGGTTCACCGGTGGGCCCTCCTTTGCTCGGAGTGCCGGCGCCCTTTCAAATCAGAGAAGGATCTTCTGCAGCATGCGCGGGAGAAGCATCATCGTTCGACCAAGGCTGTGTAGATGTTGCCATCGGAAAGGTACTTGGAGTTTTGTTTCCCGTTCAGGTNCAGAGCTGCCAAACACCCTCCCCGCATCCAGTGCTTCGTGTGCTCAGAATCGTTTGCCTCAGAGGCGGAGGCGGAAGAGCATGAGCGGCAGACGCACACGCGGAAAATCCAGTGCCGACTCTGCTCCCAAGCCTTCGAATCCGCCACGTCATTGGAGCGTCATGAGGCTTCCGCCCACCGTGCCTCGGTTTCCTGCACCCTTTGCCAGCAACGTTTCTGGGATCCTGAAGATGTTATCAAGCACGAGGCGGAGGTTCACCGGTGGGCCCTCCTTTGCTCGGAGTGCCGGCGCCCGTTCAAATCAGAGAAGGATCTTCTGCAGCATGCGCGGGAGAAGCATCATCGTTCGACCAAGGCTGTGTAGATGTTGCCATCGGAAAGGTACTTGGAGTTTTGTTTCCCGTTCAGGTGTGAAGGGTTTTTTGGACGGCCTTCTATGTTGTACCGTCTTGCAGGTTTTGTTTAGCACGATTAGCCCTAGGAAGTGGAGTAAACCCACCTCTGGTTGTACAGTTCCAGAGAAACTTTAGCCCCGCCCCCCCCCCTCACACGTTCTCCCCTCAGTTTTCTCTTCATTCTTGGATGGGGATCCGAGTGCAGGTCACTTCCATCTACGAGGTATGGGGCAAAGATGGTGCACTGATCTCAACATTGTCATTTACGTAGTCTACTTTCGACTTAGGAGAACGCACTTTTGTTCCATTATGGAGCAATGCCAGTAGCAAGGACAGTAGGGCATGCCTGTATTGGTTGGTCTTGTATTGTTTGTTTTGGGGGCTGAATCATGCTTTGAGAAATGATCTTGTTTCGAGGCAGACTGTATGGGCGAGGGTGCCAAGGTGAGAATAAGAGACTTCATGCGACTTCGGGCTCAGTGAGACGAAGCATCCTGGAACGATGAAGAATGTGCTCAGTTGTCACAGTGGCTGGATCCTGTTAACATGGTGGAAGTCAGTCCTTGTGCCATTTGGATGTGGAAATCTGCGAAGTATGAACACCGCGAGTTCTCTGGAACCCATCTCTTTGTGTTTCCAAATCACTGTAAGAGGGGGCCGTTTCTACTTTGAGCTTACAATGGCAGGTCTCTGGTGACTTACTGGATCAGTTGCATGTGCTTTCCTCAAGTGATGCATTCAGTAGGCGGGTATAGCTTTCTCTCACAGGCAGGGAGACTGACTGAACACCACACAAACCTGTACCACTGTGTCTCGTCTTTGGAGGGATGAAGCAATTGCAGGAGGGTTTGATTGGAAGTTGAGTACAATAATTACCACTGATGTAGCAGCACTTTGCAAATGGGAAATGCGGGAGCATGCAGAAACGAAGAGTTTCGCCAGGACAATCTCAACTCATGGCTTTCATAGAATTTCATGTGCAGAGAAGAACAAGGCAGATTGGAGCCAAATACTTGTCAAACATGACAAGCACGCAAAATAAAGAACTGTTGTGGACGCTGATTAGGATGTGCATTGCGCAACAATCACTCAACCCGAAACCAACTCTAGAATCTTGGTGTGTGGGGTTTGAGGTTCTATGAGTGGTACATGGGGTTGTGTTATGAGAGCTTCTCGATTCGCTACAACGATGCTCAAGCAACTTCATTGTTTGTTCTTTGTTATGTAAGGTGCATTGTAGCCACCTAGTTCACACATGCATGCTTGATAGAGTTTCCTCTGTGGTCGAGACCCGGGCACTTGGTGGTATGTGCCAATGCCTTGGGAGACCTCATGATAATTAAACACATTCAGGCGCTGACAGGTTGTGTATTTCCACTATGGTCAAGACCTGGGTACACGGTGGTTTATGCCGGTACCTTTGGAGTCTTGTCATATGAGTCCTCGTATGTTTGTAGCTGGAATTCCTAAGCAGCAAGTTGGGGCATCAATGTTGTTGATGCAACGTGCTGGCTTCCACGATGGTTGCTTAGTCTGTTGCCCCCCCAATTAGCAACTCACAAGTGCGCGCACTAGTGCTAGCGCCAGAAAGCAGCTGAAAACTGGAAGTAACTGATTAGGAATGAAGAATGAGCAACAATGGGAGACCCCTCCAAGTTCTAGCTCCCCCCCAGCTCTCTAGGGCTTGTTACTCAGCTAACTAGCCAATCAAAAAATAGTCTTAGATCTAATTTCTGGCAAGCAGGGTTTTTGGTGAGCCCTGCCAAACGGCCAACAGCCCAAAACCCGGGCGTCATCCGTTTTGCCTGAAAACTGGACCATACCATAATACCAACGCTGTAAACGCACTCGTGCAGTCACAAACAGCTAAAAAAATTATAGCAAAGAGTTATGGCTGCCCGAACCCAGGCAGTGCCTACGAAGATTCATTGTGCTAAACAGTGCCACGCAACAAGAATCATGGACCCTAGGCAGAGCATAACGCTGCAAAGACAATGGCACAGTCAGATCGAGCACTGCACGCATGCAGACGGCCACTGCGGTAGCAGTGACCGCCAGCGGCTCGACCGCCAAGGAGGCCTGCCGATGGAGTTGGGCACGATGATGCAGGGAGGAGGCTCCAGCGAGCTACGTGTTGGCCTCAGCCAGGACTGCAATACCGCGGTATTCAGTACCGCGGTACTCGAGTACCGCGGTACCATAGTACCACGGTACAAATACCGCGGTATCATGATTTTGTGGCAGCTCATTACCGATACCGGTACCGGCACCGCGTTACCGACGGTATTGGTAAAATACCGGGGTATTGTACAATTACCGTGTGTTGGTGTATGGGCTTTGAGCTATCATGTAGCCTTATCTCCTAGTTTGAGCTGATGGTTCTCCAGTGGCTACATTACTTCTTCTGTGACATGAATGGTGCATTCTAGCAGCTCAGTTTACCCATATGTGTCTAGTAGAGTTTTCTCGGTGGTCGAGACCCGGGCACTTGGTGGTTTGTGCCAGTGCTCCAGGAGACCCACAAAGATTGATTGCATATTGCCTTTGACAGGTTGTACACTCTCTCTGTGGTCGAGACCCGGGTACACGGTGGTTTGTGCCGGTACCTCGGGAGACCCTGCACTGATTGGTCTAGTCTTAGAGACCTTTTTGACAGACATGTGGCGTCTGCGTGTGGCTGAGACCCGGACGCTCGGCTACATATGCCGGCGTCTCGGGAGGCCTAAGCTTGCCTAGCTTGGCTAGATCGTGATACTAGTGTCACCGTGTATTCTGGTTGTGTTTGGGGTATATTTGATATTTCCTGTCGGTCGAGACCCAGACACACGGTTGACCGTTCCGGTGCCTCGGGAGACCTCCAGTTTGTGGTTTCATGTTCTGGGACATGTGTACTCCCCGTCCGTGCCTTTTGGTGCGGCGGGGATGACGGGGCCTGGTGGGCTAGCCGCCAGTCCCCAGTACAAAGCTCATCGTAGGGCTCATTGTACTTCTCCTCCTTGATTCTTAATTCATTCGTTCCAGACTTAGCCAAATCTTGGCGCTGGATTTCTCCCGCTCACCTCCAGAGCTCATGTCTCTTCCTGCATGGGCCTGCATGCTCTAGACCTATTTCAGCATGGTATCAGAGCACAGGGGGGTCGTGTGAGCAGCAGAGCAGCAGAACAGCCTGGACAAGCAAGTGAGATGCGCCATGTGGCGCCACGCAGGCACAAGAGTGCAAGAAGCAACAAACGTGCCTGCGACAGCATCACGTGTGTCTACAATCACATCAAAGATGTTCTCCAATCAGGGTTAGGTTAAAGCTAAGTGTTAGACTGCCGGGTGCTGCCGTGACTCCTGTTTAGGTGGCAGAAGCACCCACCGGCAGCAGCAACTTCACTCATGTACTCTGGGTGGCCCGTGTGTGTTGTAAGTTAATGAGGTAACAAGTGTGCAAGTAGCGTGCAAGCGGCGTGCATGCAGCGTGCATGCAGCGTGCAAGCAGCCGGCACAAGCGGCGTGCAAGCAGCGTGCAAGCAGCCAGCACAAACAGCATTGCAAGCAGCGTACTGGCGGTGTGCAAGTGCGGCAGCAGCAGCAGCACTAGCACTGGCAGTGGCAATGCGCAGTGCAAGGTGTGCAACAGTAGTGTGCACCAGCGCGCATAGCGAGTAGCAGTTAGCAGTTTGCATTTGCAGTGCGCAACAGCAACAGCAGCGGCAGCCGCTTGCAGCATTCTTCCCAGCCACTGCGAGCAGCCATAGTAGCGAAGTGCAGCCACTTGCACCCGCTTACTGCTGTCGCAAATCACAGCAACAGCATTTCTGCACGCCGAGCAGCATCGTTGCACAGCTCGCAATAGTTGCAAGAGCAGCAGAGAGCTTGTGCGGACGGGCAGCACCAGCAAAACAGCTTGCACGCTTGCTAGCGGCAGCAGCAGCAGCAGCAGCAGCGACGTCGCGACCGCCGCAGCCGCCGACGCTTCGTTGAGTCGCTCTCTCTCTCTCTCTCTCTCTCTCTCTCTCTCTNACAGTAGCGAAGTGCAACCACTTGCAGCCGCTTACTGCTGTCGCAAATCGCAGTAACAACATTTCTGCGCGCCGAGCAGCGTCGTTGCGCAGCTCGCGACAGTTGCAAGAGCAGCAGAGAGCTTGTGCGGACGGGCAGCACCAGCAAAACAGCTTGCGCGCTTGCTAGCGGCAGCAGCAGCAACAGCAGCAGCAGCGACATCGCGACCGCCGCAGCCACCGACGCTTCGCTGAGTCGCTCTCTCTATCTCTCTCTCTCTCTCTCTCTCTCTCTCTCTCTCTCTCTCTCTCTCTCTCTCTCTCTCTCTCGCCTGCTGGCTCTCTCTCGCCTGCTGGCCCCCTCTCGCTCTCACGCACCCGGCCCCTCCCACTCGCGCTCTCGGTTCTCTCCTGCTTGCGTTCGCTTGCTCCCGCGGGCTCGCTCTCGCACAGCCTTGCTGACATCACCGTCGGCACCTCGCAGTAGCAAACCCCACTCACGATTTTCGCGTGGGTGCGAAATCACCCACGGGATTGTGGGTGGTTGCCGATCCATTTGTTTCTCGCGCCTGGTTTGACCCGGCCACTTCATCCAAAAACAACCTTGTAGGTCAGACAGGGGCAAGCAAGAAAAGAAAAAAAAAAGAGGCACTTGTTAACCCCGAGGGGTATTTCTGTAACGTTGTCCATTCAGACAACGAGTTCTTTAATTGTTGTCTGTATTATTTTTTTTTTCCCGTCCTTTCTTCTTAGGAAAGGGGAACCTTTTCCCATACCCTTTTTCTTTCCTCCTTTTTAGCTCAAGCACGTCTACCGTAGGGTTGGGGTGGGGACAGTTCCTCTCAACCCCATCACATCTCACCGTTCCTTTAGGCACGATGTTGCCATGGCCGGGGCCACCTCCTGGCCCCCACCTCACACAGACGTTTTCTACCTTGCCTACAGAGAGTGTTCTGCACTTTCCCCATCTTTCACCGGGACCTTTAGACCCACTGCAGTTGCAGTCGTGGTCACCTCCACGTGCTTTCCCGGGCCATGTGCTCCCATTGCTTGCGTCTACACCGCCAGGAGCCAGCGTACCTTACGCTCCCCCTCATCACCAGCTGCCATTGGGCGCTTTGGTTCTACCATCGGCACCACCACCTCATGGTGGTGCTGGTCCGTCACTCCTATGTTCGGTTTCTACACCGCCAGGACAGAGCGTTCCCTTCGCCCCGCCATGTGACCAGCCTTTCAGCGCACTGACCCGACATTTGGGACCACCCTCTCCTGGGTACCCTGGCCAGCTTCCTCCGAGGACGGCTTCTACTCCGACCGGAGCCGGCTCTCTACACGCCTCCGCGTGTCATCCGCCTCACGGCTTGGTTACCGGCCCACCTCCACCCACTGGCCAGCCTTCTCCGTGGTCCTTCTCTTCACCATCACGACATGACGCTCTCCACGCTCATTCGCATCATCCTCTGCCTTGAGGGATTGATGTGTGGCTGCCAGCAGCACCGTTCAGTGATGCCGCCCTCTAGCCAACCCCATGGTCGGTCTCTACACCGCCGGGGCATGGCATTCTCCATCCTCACCATCCTGACTCTCATCGGATTGGTCATCTTCCTCCCCGGCAGGATCCATCTCTTGGTGGATTTGCCTGCCACTTTTGTGGCGATGGACACCACGGTTGGCGCCAGTGCCACCTACGCCCCAGTGGGTGGCATCCACCCTGGCTCCAACCTCGTGAGTCCCCTCTCACTCCACAACAGACGGACCTACCTCATTTGTCCATTCCCCACACCGGCGCTCTGGCAATACTATACACCGAGCTTCAGAGCCTGCGGCACATGATGCAGCAGGTCAGGGACTACCTCCTCTCCCATCCGGTTGCTTCTTCCTGTTCCGCGTCATCCTCATCTTCCTCCTCTTCTTCTGAGGGACTTTCCCCAGCTGCATCAGACCTCTCTTCTCAGTTTGCGGCTATTCTCTCCATCCTACGCTCCACTGGTGTCATGCCCCCTTCCAGTCAGCCTCCTGATCGACGACGTCGTCGTCGTCCAGCGCGTCATGTTCGTCTCGTCTCTGGCACGTCTTCATCTCCACCGGCTTCTGTCGTTGCACCGGTTGAGGGGGGGTGTGTGCATCCGTCCACTTCGACGTTGACTACGCTAGTGAGCACCGAGGCTGGAGTAGGAGCACCTAGTACTGCATCTATTCGAGCAGGTACATCAGCAGTAGCAGCATCAGACACGTCCACACTGTCTCCATCCACGCTTTCCGTACCATCTATAGTACCAGCTGCATCAGCTGGTATAGCTGCACTTGCTTCATGAGCTGCCCTACCTGGTGCATCGCCTGCAGTAGTATCCCCTGCAGCTTCGACAGTTTCGGCAGCAGTAGTAGCATTAGACAGGTCCACACAGTCTCCATCCACGCTTTCCGCACCATCTACAGTACCAGCTGCATCAGCTGGTACAGCTACACTTGCTTCACGAGCTGCCCAACCTGGTGCATTGCCTGCAGCAGTGTCCCCTACAGCTTCTACAGTTTCGACAGCAGTAGCAGCATCAGGCATATCCACACAGTCCACATCTCTAGTAGGATCAGCAGTATCAGTCCTCTCCACAGTACTGACTCTACTTTCACCAGCAGGCGCAACATCAGCGTCATGTGCAACATCCACAGCTTCATTGGCATCAGCTGCTTCTACAGCACCTGCTCTGCTCACAGCACCAGCTGTATCAGCTGTGACAGCTACATCAGCAGCACCACCTACTCCATCTGCTTCTGCACTAGTAGTAGCAGCATCAGCGTTATCTGCTACATCTACGGCTTCATTGACATCAGCCTCAGCTACAGCATCAACTCTACTCACAGCACCAACTGCATCAGCTATGACAGCCACACCAGCAGCACCACCTACTCCATCTACTTCTTCACCACCAGCAGCAGCATCAGCATCATCTGCTACATCTACAGCTTCATCGACATCAGCCTCTGCTATAACACCTCCTTCGCTTACATCGCCAGCTGCCTCAGCTGTGACGACTGCTCCAGCGGCACCAGCGGCACCAGCTGCTCCATCTTCGCCAGCTACGTCGACACCTTCGTCAGCGTCAGGTACTTCATCAGCGTTAGCGACAGCAGCATCTGTTGCATCCTCATTGCCGACAGAACCAATTGTATCTGTTGCCTCTACAGCGCTTTCATCTTCCACACCAGCCCTTCTGACCACGTCGTCTCCACCAGGATCCCCAGCTTCATCATTGGGGTTGACGTCTTCATCAGGATCCTCTGCATGGGCGGTGTCGGCACCTGTTGAGGCATCAGCTACATCTACTGTATCGACGACCTCTACAGTACCTCCAGCACCCGTTCCGTCTGCTACATCGACAGCACTAGCTTCATCAGCAGCACCAGCTGCATCAGCACCACTGGCTTCATCAACAGCATCTGCTGCATCAGCAGCACCGGCAGCATCGGCAGCACCGGCAGCATCTACATCATCAGCTGCATCGGCAGCATCATCTCCACTAGCAGCATCAGCTACATCGTCAGTAGCAGCCACATCGGCAGCCTCAGCTGCATCGACAGCATCAGCCGTGTTGGCTTGTCCCTCATTGGTCAGTGATTATGCACCAGCTGATAGAGACATCTTGGGGGGGGCGTCGGAGTCTTGCCCACCTATGGTGGTGACTGCAGAGTTAGTGTCCTTCACCAGGTCGGTAGCACCAAGTCATTCCTGTTTGAGATGCCGAGCTGAGGAGGATGACATTCGTTCCCAGATCAGTGTGTAGGAGGCGTACGTCGCTACCGTTTGAGCGATATTGGCCGGCGACATCCCTCCACCGGAGGATGTTCCAGGTTACACCTTCATTGGAGACATGGGGAGGAGCGATTACATCCAGATGTCTAGAGAGTGTGAGCTGAGGGATGCAGAGGGGTGGTTGCGTGCACTACAGGATACGTTAGCCGAGATACTTGCTGAGGGTTGTAGCGGACACAACCCAGATGGTTCCGAGTCCAGTTCCGTAGCACCCTCAGACAGCACCTTACAGGATGGGGATCCTGATGTAGTGAGCAGCGACGACACATCAGACACCCTTGCGACATCCTTCAGCTCACCCACATCTTTCTCCTTTACACCTGGACCATCTCTCTCTACCTCTGAGTCTTGCACGCCTCCTACCTCACAGGTTGTCCAGCATCCACGTCCTTCAGCTGACCCTTTGTCTCAGTCCTTGGACACCTTGAGACATTTTGCTTCAGGAGGCACACCACCTACAGCCACACAACTTCAAGCGGCAGAGATGGAGGTGATGGTACTCCGGAGAGTGGTTGACTCCTTGTCCACCACGTACAGTGAGATGATGGCAGTGCTCAAGGATGTTGACTTTGAGCTTCGCATAGTGACACAAGAGGATCATGCCGAGATGCGTGAGCGCGCCTCTCTTCTCCAGGGTGAGTTGGTTGTAGCACAGGAGCACCTACGCACATTGGAGTGTACAGTTACTGTACCGACAGCAGGAGTGAGTTTCACACACACAGCTCCAGCTCCGTCTCCACTCTCCACTCCAGGATCTTCCGACACCATTCTCTCCACCTGTACTTCTTTGGAGTCTGCTAGTTGGGACCTCCGGCGCCTCCCATATGTGGGGGGATCAGCCTCTCTCTCCTCGCCCTGCCATGGAGCATTCGGCAGCGTCTTCTCCACTCCTGCACCCTCTGAGTCTGATGAGAGTGACACCCGAGATCCTGCTAGTTGGGATCTCTGGCAGCTTCTATGTGGTGAGTGACAGGCGTTAGAGAGTGCGTGAGAGAGCTGTGCACATGTTCGTCATAGTAGCCTCATCCTCATCTCTCTGATGACATACTCATATCCCCAGCTACCGTCAAATGTGTCCATTGTTGGATTGTTCTTCCCAGGATCGTTTGAGCCAGAAGGAGATGTAGCGTTATCTTCAGGCAATAGGTTCACAGCCTTCTGCATGCAGGGAGAGCAGATGCATCCTAGTACATTGGTGTTGGGGTTCATGTTCTCAGGACTCTCTCATCACAGGGGAGCGTCTGTATCTTCTCAGCTGGTACCTTGTCGACAGCTCTTGCAGCCCAGGGGGAGTGTTGGTGTATGGGCTTTGAGCTATCATGTAGCCTTGTCTCCTAGTTTGAGCTGATGGTTCTCCAGTGGCTACATTACTTCTTCTGTGACATGAATGGTGCATTCTAGCAGCTCAGTTTACCCATATGTGTCTAGTAGAGTTTTCTCGGTGGTCGAGACCCGGGTACACGGTGGTGTGTGCCGGTACCTCGGGAGACCCTGCACTGATTGGTCTAGTCTTAGGGACCTTTTTGACAGACATGTGGCGTCTGCGTGTGGCTGAGACCCGGACGCCCGGTTACATATGCCGGCGTCTCGGGAGGCCTAAACTTGCCTAGCTTGGCTAGATCGTGATACTAGTGTGTCACCGTGTATTCTGGTTGTGTTTGGGGTACATTTGATATTTCCTGTCGGTCGAGACCCGGGCACACGGTTGACCGTTCCGGTGCCTCGGGAGACCTCCAGTTTGTGGTTTCATGTTCTGGGACATGTGTACTCCCCGTCCGTGCCTTTTGGTGCGGCGGGGATGACGGGGCCTGGTGGGCTAGCCGCCAGTCCCCAGTACAAAGCTCATCGTAGGGCTCATTGTACTTCTCCTCCTTGATTCTTAACTCATTCGTTCCAGACTTAGCCAAATCTTGGCGCTGCATTTCTCCCGCTCACCTCCAGAGCTCATGTCTCTTCCTGCATGGGCCTGCATGCCCTAGACCTATTTTAGCATCGTGGTACACGGTATACCAATGTATAACACACATTTTACCATGGTAAAAAGATGTGTACCACGGTATTAAATGCTGTAATATTTTTCTAACACCGAAAATGAATTCTAAGCTTAAAAATTGAGATAAGTAATAGATGTCATGAACTTGGAACTCAAGTTTATATACTCACAAAGAAAAGATACACCTTTACATGATATTCACTTGTGATATGGAGATGTTTAGGTGGAGTAGAATTTAGGGGACAAGAAATGAGGGATCGGGGGGAGGGCAAACTTATGAAGGGATACTCTAGTTGAATACCGTAGTCTCTTATATTCTCTTGTTTTTTAGAGCTCAATAACAGGACAATTAAACTCGACTACAGTTTTCAGCCTTGGAATTTTGGACCTGTTTGTCCAAAAGCCCTCGTATTTTCTTAGTGTCATTATGGTCAAACGTCCATGTGCCTGGTCTGTCCATAGGACTTCGCTTTTTGAATTTTGAATTTTCAAATATCGAGGGCGAAGTCGTACGTCACGGCTCGCTTCGCATGTAGATTTGCACGTCGATTTCCTGTCCATTGCAAGCGTCCGAATGCACACTCATCTGTAGTACCACATTGACTTAGTTGTAGCGTGTTACCGTTACTGGTAAAAAATAAAATCTTTCACGTTCTCATTACCGCGTTACTGTACCACGGTATGATACCGCGGTACAGAAGAGGGGTACCCTACCAGGTGAGTACCGATACCGTACCGGTACCGCAAAAAAGAATACCGTACCGCGGTACTACAATACCGCGGTACAAAAACACGGTACACCGCGGTACCGGCATCAGCCGTGGCCTCAGCGAGCGTCGGCTCCACCGGACGACACTCCAACAGCGTAAAGTCACACCGTCAGTCATCTGCACGCCGATATACACAAGTTTGGAGGACACAACAGGGTACAATGACAGACGCGGAAAAACCAACACTCCCCCATGACTCACAGGCGCAGTGCACATGGGCGGACAACGTCACATTCAACAGATAGACTCCCCCAGGGCACATACAGACACGGGCCAGGACAAAGAGTGCAACTCACGGACGCACGCTGACTGAACTCACAACCTGCTTAAAGGAGTCGTGCTCTAGTGTCTTGGTCAAGAAGTCAGCCAATTGCCGTGCTGTCTTAACCCACACAATGGTGATACTGCTGTCATGCAACAACGAGCGCACATAGTGATACTCAACATTAACGTGCTTTGTGCGTGTGTGATGCATGCCGTCATTGTTGGCGATGGCCATGACACTCTCATTGTCACAATGCAATGTGTTGGATGCAACGGACTGACGCAACTCGGATAATAGACGACGCAGCCACACGCTCTCACATGCGCCTGAACCAAGGGCTACGTACTCAGCCTCAGGAGTGCTACGTGCAATGCACCCCTGCTTGCCATTGCGCAAGGATACCGCCGTGCCGCCAATCAGAAAGATCCAGCGTGTGCGACTCTTACTGTCCGGACAGCCGGCCCAGTCACTGTCGGTGTAGCCCACCGCGACAATAGACGGCTATCGGTAGAACATGAGACCTCGCCGTGGAGTTGAGACAACATAGCGCAGTACTCGGATTGTGGCATTGAAGTGGAGGTGATGTGGCTCTTGAGAGAATTGAGCTAGGAGGTTGATAGCGAACGCAATGTTTGGGCGCGTCGTCGTTGCCAGAAACATCAGTGATCTGATGACGCGCAAATACGTGGTTACGTCTACTGGCTCCTCCACCACAGCTAGATCAGAAATCTTGAGCAACGTGTGACCGTTAGGCGACATGGGTGAGGATGCTCTTGGCACGAGGGGTAGGTCATTAGCGAAGAGCCTGGACAGAGTATGGACATAGGCGGCTTGATGGACATGCAATATGCCCGCGAAGCGATCATGCTCAAGCTCCATGCCCAGAAATACTCGTGTTGGCCCGAGGTCCTTCATCTAGTCGGCAACGTGTAGTAGGTCCTTGACCCGCTTGATGGCAGCTGCGTGCGGTGATGCGATGAGCAAATCGTCGACATAAACCAAGACCACGACGAGGGTCTGACCTCGCGGGCTCATGAATAACGCGGGGTTGGCAGTGCTGCAAAGGAGGCCGCCGCTGAGAAGTGTACGACTGATCTCCTGGTTTCACTAGTGCGGTGACTACTTCAAGCCATAGAGGGCCTTCCGTAACTTCCAAACCTTGCAAGAGACGTCGTCGCAACCTGGAGGCTGCATCATGTAGAGCTCCTCGCCTTCCAGTGAGCCATGGAGGAAGGCGTTGCTCACATCCATTTGATGCAGTTCCCACTCATGCTGGGCAACCAGGCTGAACAACGCCCGGCTGGTGGAGAATCGACTGACCGGGGGGAAGATCTGGTCATAGTCTATCCCAGGGCCTTAGCAAACCCTTTGGCCATGAGACGGGCCTTGTACTTGTTCACAGACCCCTCTGGCATCCACTTTTGCCGGAGAATCCACTTGGCGTTGATGGCCTTACGGCCCAGGGGAAATTCAAGGAGCTCATAGACGTGATGTTGCGGAATGGTTACTAGCTCTTTGGCACATGTAACCTCTGAGTGAGCGGCCTCGGGAGATGCCTGAGCCTCACGTAGGGTGGCTGGGTCCTTTGGTTGCTTAGTGGGGCGGACAGTGAGGGCGTGCGTGTCACGTACCCCAAGTGGCATCTACGTGAGCGTGGCTGGAACGGCATACCGGTGTTCCTCATGGAGCAGGGCATAGCCCAGAGCTGACCCTGGATGTAGGTCAACGATGCGTGACAGTGTGGCCAAGTTGAGTGCCTTGGTGTTAGGATCCCCACTCATGACCGTGGGAGTGGATCTGACATGAGGTGAGGATCCTCGTGGTATGACAGGGGGTTGTGGGATGAGAGGACGTGTAGAGGTGGCTTGAGTGCCAAATGTAGGACTGGGTCTTAGGCTCCCGCCCGAACCACGTGTGTAGCACGCTGATACAGACGGGGCAACCGGCCTTGAGGGGGTGGCAGACACGGTCCGGACAACCGGCCATGAGGGGCCGGCAGACAGAGATGGGACGGTTGGGCCTGAAGGGGTGTCGGGCGTAGACGAAATAGTAGGTCTTGAAGTACTGGAAGACACGAACGAGGCAGCGAGCCCTGAGGGACTGGTGGACACCGACGAGCCAGTCGGCCCTCAGGGGCTGGCGAACACGGACGCGGTAGCCGATCCTGTGGGACTCGTAGACACGGACGGGGTTGCGGGCTCTAAGGGGCTGGCAGACACGGACGGGGCAGCCGGCCTTGAGGGGTTGGCGGACATGGACGGGGCAGCCGGTCCTGTGGGGCTCGCGGACACGGGCGGGGCGGCCGACCCTGAGGGGCTGGCAGACACGGATGGGGAAGCCGACACTCAGGGGCTGACAGGCACAGACGGGGCAGCCGGCTGTGAGGGGTTGGTGGATGCGGACTGGGCAGCAAGCCTTGAGGGGCTGGTGGACATGGTCGGGGGAGCAGGGCCAGAGGGGATGGCGGACACGGACGGGGCAGCCGGCTCTGAGGGACTATTGGACACAAATGCGGTAGCCAGTGAAGGTGGGCCTACGGACATACCTACCACTCCCCCATGCAATGGGAGGAACATCGACGTGGCGGATCAAAGGAGGTCGTGGGGAAACAGGTCCTGAAAGAAGAGGACATTGCAGGACTCGACGATGCAATTTCGGGCGGGATCCCAAAAAGGTCATGCCTTTGACTGGCGTGAGACGCCAAGGAAGGTGTCCGGACGACCGCAAGGCTCGAGCTTGTAATCCTGGTGTGGGACAGACAACCACACGATAGCTACGCAGCCCCAAACACGAGCCGGACGTAGGTCGGCGCGTTCTCCACACCAATGCTGGTATGAGGTGGACTGACGAGGAATGGGTCTGTGGGGAATCCGGTTTCAGACCCACGTCATGTAGGTCATAGCCTCAAAGTAGATCTGTTAGAGACGCTGGATTTGACTCGCATGGTGCGGATGGCGTCGGCCATGGTGCGGTTCCATCGCTCAAAGACGCCGTTCTAGGCTGGTGTGTAAGGTGTCGACGTCTCATGATGGACACCACGGGAGGCAAGGAAAGAGTGTGGTCTCCATTAGAAACTCACCCCCACGATCAGAGCAGAAGTGGCAGAGAGGGCGACCAGACTCGCGTTCAGCGTGGACCAGCCACTCCCAAATGGTGGGAGCAACATCGCTCTTCTGCCACAGGGAGAAGACCCAACGATAGCAAGAGAAGTCATCCATAAGGGTCAGGACATAACGGTTGTGCTCACCGACTGACTCTATCCGGAGGGGACCCATGACATCAGAGTGAACGAGGTTGAGCGGGGCGGATGCTCGAGAGGCAGAGAGGGATTAGGTGGAACGGTGCATCTTGCCTTGAGCGCAATCAATGCACTCGATGCGACACGGCATAGGAAAGGAGGCTGAGTGAAGACCCATGGCCAGCTGTGTGCAAAGCATGTTGTCAACAGCGGCAGAGTGGACGTGCCAAATGCGGCGATGTAGGAGACGCGTGTGCTGCGGCGACAAGGTGACGGTGACGAACACGTGGCCAGTAGGAGGAGGAGAGGAGGAGACAGAGGTGGGAGCAGACAGGCGCTGTACATGCCACAAGTTGCCACGGGTGGTGGCATGCAGAACGACACAACCAGACGGACGCAACGACACAGTGCCCACATCGCGTGAATGAAAAACGTCCATGCTCATGCGATCAAGGGAGGTGACAGACAGGAGGCTGAAGTCAAGGCCACAGACGAAGAGAATATCAGTAAAGAAGACGTCACCCGCATGACCATGGAAACGAACGATGCCGACACCACGAACTAGCAATACCTGACCAGATCCCGTCCGAACCCCGGTGTCATCAGTGACGGGATCAAGAACACTGAAGACCTCGCGCAAGGCCGTCATGTGATGCGTGGCCCTGGAGTCAATAATCCAGGTCTCTGATGGGTCCTGGACCGGTGTGGCTAGGTTGCTGACCATCACATGGCAATGGGCGAGCGACGCTGACGAAGTGGACGAAGGTGCAAACTTGGAGTACCATTTATCTAGCCAGGCGGCATCATCTTGAAGAGGAGCAGAAGGACAGGGCATGGCAGAGGATGGAACGGACAGAGATATAGGACATGATTGTAGCACTGACTCTATCATGCAGGGTAGAGGGGAACAAGAAACTGCGCAACTCGCACTTCCCTAAGGAGGAGGGCAAGAAAGGCCGAACTAGAAGACGATGAGCTACTCCAGCTAGTGCTTGTGGGCGGAGGGTCCAACAAAGTAGACCGATTGTGGTGTGATTGCGTCGGATTCCAGGAAGGTAAAAGAAGGCACTCGAGACAAAGCAGCCGGTGCGAAAGGCTGTGGAGGAAGCTGCGACGAGGTCGTCACGGGTGGCGCCGAGGCTATAGGAGCAGCGATGGCCATGGCATTGGTGGCAAGGCGATGCTCGCGCAGGCAACGCATGGTGGCAATGACACAAGCCTTGTCAGTCAAGAGTGGACACCTGTACCACTCGTGTTCTGACTGGTCACAGTTGTGGTAGACGAGGCTACCGCCGGCTGATCCGCTAGTCTGCTGCTGAGTCTTCTTCTTGTCAGATGAAGGGGCGCTGGAAGATGCCGCTACTACTGGGGTAACGACAGACACTGAGGCACCGGAAGGAGAGGTGATGGCGGGGAGGCAAGGGACTCCGTGCAATGGATGTGTGACTCCTGATGGACTTCCTCAATGTGGACGAAAAGCTCGTACGCCCAGGGCATGAGAGTACTCTAGGTAACCATCGCGGCGAGAATGTCTTCGGAGTAGTGAACAAATATGTCAAAGAAGGAGGCAGTGGCGCCGTGCTTGATGGTCAGGAGCGTGGAGAGAGGGAGTGGCGGAGAAGATCCTCCTCATACTGTCAATAGGAGGTGATCATCTCGGTCTCCCCCATGCAAAGGGAGTTGAACTCTCGGAGCAGGCGGCTGGTCTAAACATCATTGGACCGGCGATGAGGGGGTGTGAGTATGTGCTTGGCTGCTGCTGGGTCAGGGAGGGTGCACCGATGAAGGGCCCAAGGGCAAGGCGTGTGGCTAGAGGGGCGACAGGGATGAGAGCACGCACGGCACGATTGGCGTCGTAGACCTGGTCGGCCTGGGTGGAGACGAAGGAGAGGACATAGTAAGGCCACAGGCTTTTGCTCTATGCCCAGATCCAAAAGCCGAGCTCCTAGCTCCGGAACTGGTCTCGAGCCTGAAGCGGCGGCGGTGGGGTTTCAAAGTCCATTGGCCTGTGGCCGGCACCCAGAGTGGGGCCTGGGACTGACGTCAGCATCCGTTGTTTGCGTAGGGTGTGTTCTTGTGCCAAGTATTACGTGGCAAAGGAAACCGCAGGGCTCGCGTATCCTGGTGGGATGAACAGTGCTTGCTGACGTTGGTGCGGCTGCTACGGCGGCGGTTGCTGATACAGAAGTGGCAGCTGTTCATGGTGCTACTGCGATTGCTGATGCTACTACTGCGACTGCTAATGCTACTACTGCTGTGGCGGCTACTGATGCTGCTACTACGACTACTGTAGTGGTGGGAGTGGTGCCAACTATAGTGCCACTAGCTGTTGTGTTAGTGTTGCGAGCTGCTGGCGCAAAGCGGCGAGTGGATCTGTTGAGTCAGAATGACCAACAATAGAGCCTGCAGGGTGTTGGCATTGCTACGGTTGCTGCTTATGCTGCTGCTGTTTCTACTACTGCTGCTGACGCTGGTGATGCTGTTGTTGCTACTGATATTTCTACTACGACTATTGCTGCTGCTGCTCCTACTACTGGTGCTCTTGTTGCTGCTGCTACTGGTGCTGTTACTGTTGCTGCATCTGCCATTGTTGCTTCAACAGCTGCAGTTACTGTAGGAAAGGGGGACTAGGGGTCCCCCCAACAGAGGAGGACCCCTCCGTAGTGAGGCTAGTGGCCATGTTTGTTGGGCCCCTTTGTTCCACCCTTTTTGTGTTTTTTTGCTCTTTTTTTTCTTTATGCTGCTGACATCACCAGTGACGTAAGCGGTGATGTCATTCTGAGATGGTTGACTTTAGCAGGTGCTACTACGTAATCTGCAGAGTTGCCGGTTTTTTTTTTCTGTTGATGAAGTCAATGGTGATGTCAGCAATTATGTCAACTGAAACGTTGCTGATGTCAGCAGTGGCCGTTGTTGAAGCTATTGTTGTGTCAGCCACAGGATGTAAGCTGATGTTGCTATAGCGAATTCTGCTGCTTCTGTTGCCATTGTTGTTGGTGCTGCTGGTGCTGTTGCTGCTGCCGCTTTGTTGTTGCTGCTGTTGCTACTGTTGCGACTTTGTTGCTGCTGCTACTGGTGCTGTTGCTACTACTGCGATTGCGGTTGGAGCACACGCTGCTGCTACTGCGGGGCTGCTATGGGCGCTGTGGTTGCCGCAGCGGCAGTGATGGTAGCAGCAGTAGCTGCAAAAATACCTGTGGGATGGGGGATCTTTTTTGGCCTAATTTTGCGATACCCACTGTTTCGGCCTCAGACTTTTCTCCTGGCCATTTCTCGCACATTTTGCACACTGTACTCACTTTACATAGAAGATGTGTGCAGTACCCACTTTTGTCGAAGCGCCTGAGATCATGCATGCTGCACCCACTATTGCAAACAAAGTCACGCTACACCGGTTCCATATGAATTAGTTTGTCAACTGTGGGTATCCAACAAATTAATTTTCATTTTTCACCGATTTCAGTGACCATTTCTACATCACACAAATTGATGCGCAACTGAAATGCCTGTCGGGTGTCTTCAATTGATGGTGAAGTTCCAACAAAAGTAATATGTGTTAAAAGCAACCCGTCACCCCTACTTTCTTTGACGCTTTGAACAGGGGGCTTTAACTTTGGAAAGTTCGCCGAAAGCATGACGTGTGTCACATGCAAAAACAGACGTCACATAGTTTCTTTGCCAAACATGCAGCAAACGTGCTGTGATGTTGCGTTATGCGGGCCTTGCTGTCGACCTGGAAAACATGCGACGACGCGATGTGTTGCTAGGTGGACGTTGCATGTTGTGGTCCACATGCCAACGGCGCCAACTGTCGCATTACTCGAGGATTAACGACATGCTGGCACCGTCCTTAACTCAAAGTTGACGTGCCTCCCCACGTCGTAGGTGTTGCTATAGGTGCATCATAGGATCATTAATTTTTGTAACCTACTCGTACGTCTTCACACCGCATGCATGGTTCGCGCCGGTCGTCGTCTTGGAAAGTCGGCCAACGGCCATGTGATGTGGACGTTCTCTCTCGTCGTCCGCAGGGGTCGTAACTGTTGAGCAATTGTTGATGTGTACTTGACATGTACTTCCAATGTCGCCACTTCGTCGCCGCGGGCTTCTGTCTCGGGGATGGCCCTCCCCCTCGCTCTAACAACTGGTGGGTTTCGCAAGTGTAGATGGTGAGTAGGATGCATATTACGACGCATGTCATACATTGTTATACCCACCGTTGGCCAACATGACCGCCACTTTCTACGGTACTGGAGGCGATTACCCGGATGACGAGGACGACGATCCACGCAAGGTCCTCGTCTCCCGGTACCACCAGGAGTCATCCTTCCTTTGGACTGAGTGGGAGGAACACGAGTGGAACTGTCACGTCAATGTCGTGGAGCGCATGACTTCGCGCTCCCCAGACCGTGTTGAAGAGCACACGATGCGACTTGTCCATCCGTTTTGTGGTTACCGTGCGGGTGGGTTGAACCCACTTTGTTTCTAGACATGGCGTCGTCGCCGACGGGGTTGGACCTCCTGCTTGGTCGAAGTATGCTGTCCGCTAGCCATCTCAGACAAGTATGTCTTGTGCCTATTTTTGAGACATGTGACTGACATGTATCCGTACATGTCCGCTGTGCAGGGTCGTCTGATGAGGAGTCCCCTCCGCCCCCGCCGGAGAACAGTGTGAAAGATGTTGAAGCCGCTCCCTCCCGTGCGCGTAAATGCAAAGGAAGATGCATAGATTTCCCTGGCGGGTGTGCCCTGCAACATGGACACCTGCCAGGAAGCTGTCCAAGACTACGCAGTCGACCGCGGCATGTCGGTGTCCTGGGTCCGCAGTGAGCCAACTCGTCTCAAAGTCTGCTGCAGACTGTGGAAGCAAACAGGCTGCCAGTTGCTCCTGAAGGCGCGCTTTCAGTGTAAGCACGTCAATGTTGCCATCATCGAATTTGTGGATGGCCACAAGTGCTCGCCGACCATCAAGAAGGGTGACCAGGCGCGCTCGGCTGCATGGGTGCTCCGGCACATTGAGCAGACCATCAAGAAGAAGTCCTCAACCGACACAAAGGCGCTGCAGCAAATTGTTGAGGCTCGTACAGGGGAAAAGGTGCAGTACCTCGTGGTGTACCGTGCGAAGAAGGCGGCACAGGAGAAGCTGATGGGCGAGAAGGCACTGTCATGGTCCTTGTTCCCGGTGTACATTGCGGAGGTTAGTAGTTGTTGCATCCCACTCTGCTTCCCCATCCGTACATGCAAATGCTACACAACTCCGTGTTCAAATACTGTCCCCATGGCATGTGTGTCGTGTAGCTGAAACGAGTGCACCCCCAGACGTTCGCATGCGCAGAGCAAGACAAGAAGAAGCTCTTTTGCCGAGTCTTCGTGGCACCCGGGGCGTTTCTGGAGGGGTGGAACCACGTGCGGCGCATCATAACCATGGACACGACCTTCTTGAAAAATGGTTTAAAGCAATTTCTTCTCATTCCTCAGTTCTGGGACGCAAGCAACCACTCCGTGCCCATGGCGTGGGCGCTGTGCGGACAGGAGGACAAGGACGATTGGATCTGGTTCGTGCAGCAACTGGCACAGGCGTATCCCACTGCTTGCAACCGAGGTACAGTCGTGATTTCTGACCGCGACGGCTTGCTTCTTGTAGCTATTGCCTGTGAATTGCCAGGTGTGACACACACATATTGTGCGCAGCACATCCGCAAGAACGTCAAATCCAAGGCGGGCCGTGTCGCCGCGGACCTGTTCTGGACCCTCGCGCATGCGTTCACTGCATGGGAGTTCAAGCGGACACAGGAGTAGTTGGCGAAGGCATCCGCGCCAGGTCTGCAGTACATTTTCGGCGGGGGCATAGAACCGGGCATTCCCCTCGGAGCGTGGAGCTGTGTCTACATCCCCGTACCCTATGGTGGCCACACAACCAGCAACGCGAAAGAGTCATTGAACGCTCGTATTATGGACCTGAGGCATATCTACCCCTTTCACTGCTTTTCTCAGCTGTGCGTGTGGGTGCAGAAGCTATTTGCAGAGCGCCGGAAGCTGGCGCATGAATGTGAGACTATGCTGGCCCCCTTCGCCGATGCCAAAGTGAAGAACTACACTCAGAAGGCAAGGGAGTATGACATCATCCTGGCTGGTCCGCTCTCTAGAACGGTCTCCAGTCCAAAGAGTCTGTCCGGCCGTGAGGTGGATTGCAACGCAAAAAAGTGCAGCTGCGGCCAGTGGGCCGAGTACGGATTTCCTTGCCAGCATGCCGTAAGTTTGCTTCTACACACTGGCGTCAACCCTGACATGTACGTCAACATCCACCTGACGAAGATGGCGTGGAAGAGAATCTACCGTCACCCAATTTCTGGTGTAAACCTTGGCGAGGTGTAGTACGCAGAGAATGGATAGGGGCTGCCTGGCAAAAACTGTGGCGCTGGAAGGCCTAAGTCCAAGCGCAAGGACTGGTACGCACGTCGCAAGAGGGACCGCATCTGCAACCATTGCGGCCTGTCCGGGCACGGCCCGCGGAAGTGCACCAACTCACCTGGTCTCTCCGCTGCTAACGTGGCTGCATTACATGCCACACAACTTTCCTCGGGACGCGGAGTGCGAGGTGATGGTGGATGACAACTTGGGCCAGCAACAGTTGCAGGAGCATGCGCAGCAGAAACAGCTCCAGCAGCAGGAGCAGCAGGAACACTTGGAGCAGCAGGGGCAACAGGAGCACCTGGAGCAGCAGGAGCAGCAGTAGCAGCAGCAGCAGCAGCCGGAGGCACAGCCGAAGATGGTGCAGGCGAGGAGCGTGGTGCAGGTGATAGTGGACATGCGGGTGAAGCTGCAGACCCCGAATTTTCATCCCAGGTTGACAACCCTGGCAGTCCTGCGGACAACGATCCCTTGTCATCAGAATGGTCAGGCAAGGATAGTGCCTTGGATTATGAGACAACTGAGACGGAAGAGTGGGAGTTAACGGATGGCTCCTCCCACTGTGACGCATCCGAGGAAGACGAACCAAAACAACGCAAACGGAAGCGCACACGCCGTTTGGTGTAAAGATAGGTAATGCAACATTGAGTGTCGTGTATTGATAGTCCATGGTGAATTGTTAACTTTGTTAACTTTGTGAATTCGTAACTTTGTTCTGTGTACTTCTGTTCTGTGCAGGTGAGGTAGATCCATGTCCTCCTGAAGACGGTGGTGAAGCAGCAACCAAGGCTCAAAGTACACCGGCACAGGGTCAGATCACATGTGGCCCACGACAGGGGATGTGCGGTGGAGGATGCACAAACCATGTGTTCCAAGATGGCTAGTCTCAACCTAGGCAAGACAGAGGTGGAGGAGGCCAGATATCAAGTGGCCACCCCATGCACGGGCATGTGTGCGTCCCCCTTTGGGGAAGTCTTCTATGATGCATGCGTAGAGTTCAATAAAAGTGTAGAGTGCCCTGCTTGTGAAGTCATCTATTTTGTGCACGGCTTACCCGTGCACATGTTGACATGGTGTGCCCCTTGCCATGAGTGCCGTTGATCGTACTCCCTGGTTCGACCACTGAGGAGTGGTCGAACACCTGATCTAACTTTAGATTTGGATTCCTTGGATTTTTTCCATGCAGGATCGAGCTTTGAATCGCTCAATTTGAGTGAGTATTCGGAAAGTTAGCCTAGCCCGAAAAACGGGTGTTGGGTGGGTGGAATCTGGTACCCGCCATGGGTGGCGGGATATTCCACCACCAGTGATCCTAGTTCGTCTCCATTGGGCTCCAAAGGCACATGGGCCATGAAGGAATGAATGTGGATGGTCTCTTGGACCAAGGCATGCCCCTCCCCACATTGGGATGACAGGAAGGGCGCTTCGACAGGCCACCGTCGAAGCGCCTCCCGTCGCTCCCGTTCGTGGGCATGGTGGGCGGCTCGGCTCCACCAAGGGTTACTTCGATGGCCGTAGCAGGGGCTCTACTGCTCCGATTTGGGCGTGCTTGGATGCGTTGGAAAGCTAAGATCACAGGCTATAAGAATCTGATGTAATCTCACTATGCTAAGTAACAAAAACGTGTTTCGATTCAGATCTACTGAATGCGACGAGTTCTGCCCACTCACATCCGTGATCCTTGTGCTCCACACTCTTCACCATTGGTGTCCATTGGCTGCCCAAACCTTGGTAGCGTGAACCACTGAAAGCTAGGCATCCTTGAGGGTGTCTCCACACCCACTAGAGCCAACAAAAGGGTTATGGGTCCACGTGCCTAGACGGACCCTAGCTCTTCAAAGCTTCACGCTACCGCCGCGTGCCATGGCAACGACCGAGCAAGAGAGCATCGGCGCCGTCTCCAAGTTCGATGGGAACGGCTTCCCCTTGTGGAGGTGGCAGTTTGAGGTCTACCTTGATGACAAGAGCCTGCTTGAGCTGGTCAACGGTGAAGAGACCGCGCCTCCGGATACCGCGACGCCGGAGGAAGTGGACAAGTACAAGAAGCGCAACAAGAAGGCGCTTGCATTGTTGGTGTTAGCGCTTGCACCACCGCAGCGCGCACTGATTCAAGGATGCACGGAGGCCGCAGAGGCCTGGAAGAAGCTCTGCACCATCTATCAGTCCACCAACCTTGCTAACCAGCTCTTCGTCTTCAAGAAGCTCGTCACCCTCCGAGCCAACGAAGGCGACGACATCATGGAGATCCTGCAGCAGATCGAGTCCCTCACTGCCGAGTGCGTAACCACCGGATGGAAGGTCGACCCTCAGCTGCAAGCCATGATCCTCCTCCTGGCCTTGCCGGACAGTTGGAGTCCCATGATCACCGTCGTAGGCGGCTGGTCCGCCTATGAGCTGAAATACCCAAAGGTGGCTGAGTACGTCCGCAACGAATGGATGCGGCGTGGTGGGAGAGAGAGTGGGGCAACATCAAGTTCTGCCTATGCCGTCCGTCCTCAAAGTGGAGGGGGAGGCAAGAAGGGGAAGGGTGCTAACCAGGGCACCAAGAGAGGTGACAACAAGGGGGAGTGCTACAACTGTGGCAAACAGGACCACTATGCACGCAACTGCCCCAACAACAAGTCGGACCAGCCTCGGAAGGGCGGGAAGAAGGACACCCAAGCCATGATGGCCAGGGAGTCTACCGACTTGACAGATCCGGAAGTCAGTGTGATCGACTCCGGATCAGGCCGCCACACACAATGCAACCGGGCGGCATTCGTCACCTATGGCGCCACCGAGCGGCGCATGACAGTGGCTAACGGCAAAACAGAGTTGGCCGCGGGCGAAGGCAATGTTCGCATTGAGTCGGTGGTGAACGGGAAAGTCATTCCGTGCACCATTTACGACGTGCTCCACATGTCCAACTTTGGGGCAAATCTGCTGTCAGTTAGCCGCCTTACCGACAAGGGGCTCGAGGTACTCTTCAACAAGAAGGAGGCCATCATCCGGAAGGAGGGAGATGGCGAGGTGATTGCGCGTGGCAAGAGGGAGGAGGACCTCTACCTTCTTCGCACCAAGGTTCTTGCCGATGCGGTAAGGACTGACGCCGTCAACCTCGTGACGAAGGATGAAGGAAATCTGGACCTGTGGCACCGTCGCCTATGTCACATCGCTCCCTCAACTGTGAGGGACATGGCAAAGAAGGAAGTGGTGCGGGGCCTTGAGGTCAAGGG
>SZWC01012903.1:0-30416 GCA_023375785.1 Penium margaritaceum | reverse complement strand
GTGCAAGAGGTGCTCCGCCGCTACAACATGGAGGAGTGCAACCCCATAGGCACACCCATGACCACCACGTGTGAGCTGAGCTCGAGCATGGGCCCGAGCACGGATGAGGAGAAGGAGGAGATGGCAGGAGTGCCATACCAGTCCGCAGTGGGGAGCATCATGTACGCCATGGTGGCGACGCGGCCCGACCTAGCCTTTGTGGAGGGGCAAGTGAGCCGCTACGTTGCTGACCCCGGGCCGCTGCATTGGCAAGTGGTGAAGCGGATCCTCCGCTATCTCAAGGCGACAAAACAGTCGCGGCTCGTGTTTGGAGGGGGAGCGCGTGATGACTCCCTCGAGTTGGTCGGCTACTCCGATGCCGACTGGGCTGGTGATGTGGATGACAGAAAAGCAACGTCGGGTTACGTGTTTGTGTTTGGTGGTGCAGCAGTTTCATGGGCAAGCAGGAAGCAGGACTGCGTGGCGCTGTCCAGCACCGAAGCGGAGTACATTGCGCTCGCGGAAGCCGCAAAGGAGGCGGTGTGGCTGCGTCGGCTGTTAAAGGAGATCGGCGTGCCGCAAAGGAAGCCGACAATACTCAATGTGGACAACATGAGTGCCATCAGTCTGACCCAGAACCCGGTGCTGCACAGGAGGACCAAGCACATCGAGATCCGTCATCACTACGCGCGGGACTTGGTGGCGAAGGGAGATGCGGCTATTGTGCATTGTGGCACCAAGCGCATGCTCGTCGATGCCATGACCAAGGCATAGCCCAAGGACAGGCATGACGTGAGCTGCATGGAGCTTGGTCTGCGCTGTGAAGTTTAAAATACTACAGGTTCCAAGGACAGGGCATCAAGGCTGCGGTGCAAGGGGGAGATTGTTGACATGGTGTGCCCCTTGCCATGAGTGCCGTTGATCGTACTCCCTGGTTCGACCACTGAGGAGTGGTCGAACACCTGATCTAACTTTAGATTTGGACTCCTTGGATTTTTCCATGCAGGATCGAGCTTTGAATCGCTCGATTTGAGTGAGTATTCAGAAAGTTAGCCTAGCCCGAAAAACGGGTGTTGGGTGGGTGGAATCTGGTACCCGCCATGGGTGGCGGGATATTCCACCACCAGTGATCCTAGTTCGTCTCCATTGGGCTCCAAAGGCACATGGGCCATGAAGGAATGAATGTGGATGGTCTCCTGGACCAAGGCATGCCCCTCCCCACGTTGGGATGACAGGAAGGGCGCTTCGACAGGCCTCCGTCGAAGCGCCTCCCGTCGCTCCCGTTCGTGGGCATGGTGGGCGGCTCGGCTCCACCAAGGGTTACTTCGATGGCCGTAGCAGGGGCTCTACTTCTCCGATTTGGGCGTGCTTGGATGCGTTGGAAAGCTAAGATCACAGGCTATAAGAATCTGATGTAATCTCACTATGCTAAGTAACAAAAACGTGTTTCGATTCAGATCTACTGAATGCGACGAGTTCTGCCCACTCACATCCGTGATCCTTGTGCTCCACACTCTTCACCATTGGTGTCCATTGGCTGCCCAAACCTTGGTAGCGTGAACCACTGAAAGCTAGGCATCCTTGAGGGTGTCTCCACACCCACTAGAGCCAACAGCACATTCAGTTGTGGATCAGTACATGTGGCTTAGCACCTCCGTTGTACTCGGCTTGATGTTCATGATCATGCACACAATTTCTTTTCACCTTTCCGCTCTCTCTAGTGTTTGCAGCACCTGGACAGTAATGACAAGAGAAGTAACCTTTGTGATTAATAGTACTGTCAATTCAATGACATTCAGCCACTATCAAAGTGTTCACTACACTACATTGCTTAGTTTACCGCTGCAAGTCTGTCCGTTACACGAGTCAGATACTCATACAAGTTCTATGTGTGATGGAGTGTAGAGGTGGCTAACATGCAAAGAAGTCACGTACTACATGAAAACGTACGTAAATGCACACCATGACCACTATCTTTCCAATACTTGACTATTTTCCATGAAAATAATGGACACACGGGGAATGCTTTGAACCAATCACATCCAGTATGACCACTACCTGCCTCAAAGGGACGTCATAAGCAGTCACATAGTTGTAAAAAAACATTGGAAGATGTTCCACATGTCCATTATGTGTCAGGTAGCATTGTACGGCCATACATTGTACACAATTCATGACAGCGCATTCTTTGTGGCACATGCAAAAGCAACAACATTGAGTACGTTGATGAAAGTGTGATGCAAACATGACCGAAGCAACCACCGAGGGTATCAAGCCCAAGGCATCCACTGCCCAGGGGTGTTAGGTGGACGTGGAGTTGGCATGCGTTCACCCAAAATCCAGCACATGGTCTCTGGTTCGCATGGGTCCTTCACCCAACTAGATTGGACCTCCGTTGCAACGAGCGTGTCCCAGCGAGCCTTGATCCTTGCCCATGCCTCCTTCACTTGCTAGGGAGTGAGCTGTGGCCTGCTGGGTTTGGTAGGTTCGCCGCCCCATGCGCCAACTTGATCCCATCGGAAGATCCTCGCCACAGTGTCCCACGTGTAGGTACGCTCGGTCCAGAACCGCGTACGCACATCCATGGCGTCAGTGGGCTCGGTGTCGTCATGTCCATGGACCAGTCAACCCATGTTTTGTACGGTGTACAACAGTGTGAATGGAGATGGCTAATGATGATTTTCAGCTCCATTTTTGTACATGCATCAGGAGCGGTTACATCTGCATGGGAAGCTAGGCTCGGATGATATCCATGGCTCCCATACGTCTGGGCTGTTCAATGGTCTCACACTGGGCAATGGCCAATCGAGGGTCTGTGCCATGGCTTCAGGTGTCGCAGCCCATGTGGTCTCTGGTGGATGGCAGCCATGTGCGCTCCTCGTACGTGCCTCTCTGCGGTCCCATGCTTCCTTGATTGCGACCCATGCTCGATGGGCAACAAAGCGGTCCACATAATATCCAATATTCCACCCGCGGCCATTTCCACCATTCATGCGACCCTCGGATGACATGTCCATGGTTTGCGATGGTCAACCATAGAATGTACGTTGTAATAAGGGCGAGGGACAGGATGCACGGCGTTCTGGACAGGACGGGCAGCCGTCTCGACGCGGACTGTGATCCTAAGCTCTGCCCCTCCTTTGACGTGCAACTTTTTGGTTCAACGATGTTTTCGACAGTTTACACAGTCAGGTTTGCTTGATAACGTACTTTGCACTGGATGGACGGTGCTCGAGATAGGCGAGTGAGCTGCGCCCGATCATTGGACGTTGAGCAGTGTTGCGGTTGCACTGGACAAATGCTACTTCACAAAGACAAAGACGCCAAGTCAGAGAGGAATCTCAAAATGGTGTGGTGAACTGGCACTATCGACTGCCACGCTATCCATGGTGCGCGAGGCTACCCTCGGGTCCTGTTTCAATGCTGTTGTCTTCCGCTGGCCCATGTGGAAAGTGGGTATGCAGAGAATTAGTTCGTCCCCCATACGATTTTTGGCACGGTGGAAGTCCGAAGTATTTGTTTTAAACAGTGGACATCGGAAGTATCATATACATTTTATGGACATTATACGCATTTTTCTGCAACAGTGGCCCTACCGTCCTTTTTGTGCGAAAAGTAGGTATGACGTTCTTTAGTTGCGAGGACAGTGGGTATGCGGCAAGTGTACCTGATTTTTTTCCAGTTCCTTTTTTTCTTCTTGTTTACTCTACTTGGTTGCACAGCGAGCTTGCTGGTCGGTGCGAGCTGTGAGCAGCGAGCAGCGAGCTTGCTGCTCGCTGCCTGTTGCTTGCTACGGGCTGCGAGCATCATGATTGTTGCTCGCAGCTCGCAGCTTGCTGCAGGCAGCGGGCTGCGAGCAGCTGTAGCTACAGCCGCTGCTGTTGCGAACTACAGCTGCTGCTGTAGCGGGCTGCGGCTGGCTGCTGTTGCAGCTGCCGCTGCTGCAGCTAATGCTGCTGCTTGCTGCAGGCTATTGCTGGCTGCTGCTCGCTGCTTCAGCTGATGCTTGTTGCTGTGGCTGCTGCTGCTGTTGTAGCCGGCTATTGCTGCTGCTTGCTGCTGCTTGCTGCTGGCTGCTGCTTGGTGGTGGTGCTGCTGCTCTCGCCGGTTGCTGCTGCTGCTGCTACGTGGAGACACTGTCCAGTCATCAAGCACACTAGCAAGCGAGCAGGTGCAAGAAATAGCAAGGGTCAGGCTAGGGAGTCACACAAATTCTCATAAGCTTAGTAATGTAGAGAGTAATAACAATTGACAAGCACACGGCATAAATACCTGTCGTGGCACACAGCGGGTGACGCACGCGACTGTGTCAGTTTGTCCTAAAACTTACCCAAAATCATTGTTTTGGCGGTATCTCCACGAATTAGTATCCAAACGCAATACCGTCTGAATGTAGAGACGTAAAATCTCAAGCTAGATACTATGACTGGTGACATGCACAAGTCCGGCATGAATCCGTCGAGAGACAATGCAAAACACGGAAAGTGGGCTCGAGAGCCAGTCCACCGAGAAAACTCTCGCGTCTGCAGAAAAACCTCAAATACCCCGGCAAGTACTTGGGATGTTGTGGCACCTGTCTGGCAGCTGCTGGTGGGTGGAGCCACCACTCGTCGATTCCGGCTTCAGTTGCGACCGCATCAGGGATGTACGCAAGCATGGACACGGCTGAGTGGTCAGAGTAAGGTGTAGAAATAGACGGGGATGACTCACATCACAACATTCCACCATGACCTGATCGTACGCATGTCCATACACGTGCAAAAATGACAAAGGTGCGCAACAAGATGCTGAATAGTCCATGCTCACACACCCTATTCTTAGCCACTCTCAGGCAAGGGGCAAAGCCTGACAAAGCGAATGGGCACCGTGAACGTTCTGCGTGCAAGTACGTTGGTCAATATGTCAGCCAGCTGCATGTGTGTGCCAACTCAGATGACGGAGATCACGTGTCTCTCCACAAGATTACGCACAAAGTGATGCTCAACAGCAATGTGCTTCATACGTGCATGAATCACTCAAGAGTTATGTACAATGGTAAGAGCACTTTAATTCTCACAACGCAACACAGACGCTATAGCCATACCGTCTTAGTAGCCCTAGCGCCTAGAGCAACATACTGAGTCTATGATGAGCTACGTGCAATACAACCCTCCATGCCACTATGCCACGACACAGCAGTTCCACCAAGCAGGAACACGGAGCCTGTCCGACTGCACCCATCAGGACTCCACGTCCAGTCACTGTCCGTGTAAATGCATTGCTCTCCTCTAGTAGTCAGCTACAAGCTTTGTGGGATCCTGACAGGGGCAGTGAAACTCACATAGTTGGGCCGTACTCGTGGCATGGCTCTACAAGAAGTGTCAGGGCTAGCTCCCAATCGTGGCGTGGATTTGCTCTAGTCCCGGACCCGGTCTCACCTAGGAAGGGTCGGAAGTCGACCACAGTCTCTCGCGGCATGGCGTAAAGGAGACCGCACATCACTCTCGCTACTGTCTGGATCTGGTGAGCGTCGCGAGTCTGGTACTAGCTATGGTAGTAAGGCCAGACGCCCTCAGAATTGGCCCATACCCGATAAAAGGTCTCACAGCAATCGAAGCCCTCGTCGCTGTCATAACGGGGTGGAGGCGTCTCAAAGCCCATCAGTCGCCGCTCCGTGGGGAGGGTGACCTCTGGCTTGGGAGATGGCTGACGGGGTATAGGGAGCCTACTAGTGAGAGAGACGCCACCAAAAGTGGATGCTTCTGAACAACGTGCCTGATCCTGACGGTGAAAAGGTTGTGGAGTGAGGGACACACCCCAGACGTATCTCACAGATGCGCTCCTCAAGCACACGAATCTTGTACTCACGTGTGTCATCCTCTGTCTCCTCCTCATTCCAGAAATCAACCTGTGATGAGGGGTGCTGAGGCCGCGGTGCTGTGTGGTGGAAAGACTGCTGAATGGATGTTTTAGCTCTAGAAGATCCTCCTGGTGGCTGTTGTGAGGCCCGTGAACAGCCCTGCATTAACTCCGCAATCTCTTGCAACGCATTGGACTGCCGTTGCTGCTGGCGGCATATCTCAAAGTGCGATCGATGAAGCTCGTCGATCGCAATCGACTGCGACCGTGGACTCATCACGCCCAAAGAGGAGGAAGAGGAGGGGTTTTCTAGCCCCTTTCCCTTGTCACGCAATGGCGGCATCACAGTGCTTAGTATAGGGTCAACCGTGAATATGCTTTGAACAAGAAACCAACAGTGCTTCTTGAGGAGTTGAATCATCGAGAAGAATTGAAGTTTTGACATAAAAATTGCTGATGTCATCATAGTTGATAATGATGTCATCATTTTCACGCCAGCAAAAAAAGCTAGTGTTTTTACGCCGGCATATTGTACACCCGCTTTTTTTTTTTGGAATTTACGTGGAGTCCGCATGACTGGTGGCAATGACTGCATCACCCCCTGCTTGCTGTTGCATACGGGTTGCGCAGCCTTGTGCAACCCTACGTAGCTTTTGTGCAATGCTGCGCAACTTCTACGTACCTGGACAGTAGTTCAGCACAGCAACACTGCTTGTTGTTACATAGCAACACTGCTTGCTGCTGCTGCTATGGCCGCCGCTACTATTGTTGTGCTGTTGCTGCTGCTTGTGGCTGTTGACACCACGCATGCTGCAAGTTGGTGCCGCCGCACTGTGCTGCCACTGCTCGGAGCCGCTGCTGCGAGGTGTTGCGAGTCCATTCTCCCCTTTTTTCCCTTTTTCCCTATAGACGGTTGCTGCTGCCACCCGGTGCTGTTGCTGCTGCTGGGCCTGGCTGCTAGAGCTGGTGACTGCCGCAGCTCACACGATGCGGTGGTGGGGATTGCGTGATGGTGTCCGTGCTCCAAAAGGCTGCGATGGGTCTCCCGATGCGGCGGCGGCGGTGACTCTCACTGCTTGTGCCGATGCTGCGACTCTTTGGCACAACTCAGCGAGAGAGGCCTCACTGCTCTAATACCACAAGACATTGTTGGGAAGCTTCCTGGCTTCTCTGTTGCTGATGTGGCGACACTGTCCAGTCAGCAGGCGCACTAGGAAGCAAGCAGGTGCAAGAAACAACAAGGGTTAGCCTAGGGAGACGCGAAAAGTCTCATAAGCTTCAGTAGCTTAGTAATGCAGAGAGAAATAGGAACTGACAAGCACACAACATTAATAGCTCCCACAACGCACGGCGGATGACGCACACAACAATGTCAGTTTGTCCTAAAACCGGCCCAAAACAACTGTTTTTTACCATAACTCTGCGTAGAGGTATCCAAACGCAACACTGTCTGAACCTAGAGATGCAAAATCTCTAACCGGACACTATGACTGGTCACATGCACAAGTACGGCATCGATTGGTGGACAGAAAATGCAGAATACACAAATCAAGCTTGAGAGTTAGTCCACCTAGAAAACTCTAGCGTCTGCAGAAAAACCTCAAAGCACCCCGGCAAGCACCTGGGATGTCGGCAGCTGTCTGGCAGCTGTTGTTGTGTGGAGCCACCACTCGTTCATGCTCCGGCACCAGCTACGTTCGCATTAGGGATCTGCACGAGCATGGACATGGCCAAGTGGTCATAGTAAGCTGTACAAAAAGATGGGGATGACTCACATTAGAACACACCTAGCACCGAAGCACTGACGGGTGGTGGCTTAACTCACTCGTAGCCGTCAGACAGCTGCCACAACATCTCGGATACTTCTTGGGGTTCTGTGAAGTTTTTTTTGCATTCGTTAGAGTTTTCTCCATGGACTAGGTCTTGAGCCCGATTTGCATATTTTAAATGGTTTCTCCACTGATCGATGGCGGAGGTGTGCGTCCGGCATAGCGTCTAACTTGAAGTTTTGCATCTGTAGGTTTAGGCGGTCTTGCGTTTGGATGTGTATGCACAAAGTTATAGCCAAAACAATGGTCTTGGGCCAGGTTTAGGACGAAATGACACTACCGTTTGCGGCAGCCACAAAAGGAACTAGCTAGTGCATAGGTTGGGGAGGTGACGTTGTTTATGCAGCATGCGGGAACCTACGCTTGTTTCTTAGCCTTCCACCTTAGTTTGGTGCAATAGAGTGTAAGTCTGAGAGCTCTGGTTTGTTAATGAGAGGTTCACGTGGCCGAGTTAGTGCTAGAAAGCATCTTGAATGAAGCAATGACAAATTAGGAATGAAGAATGAGTAGTTAACTGAAACCCCTCGCAGTTCTAGCCTCACCAGCTCTGTCAAGCTTGTTACTGAGAAAACCAGTCAACCAAGAAAATCCTACTAGTATCCAGTTTTGCAAAATTTCCTCGGTGAGCCCTGCCGGACACCAGACAACCCAAAACCCGGCCGTTTTCTGTTTCTTCCAAGACACTGTACCATACCAAAATAGCCATGCTTCAAACGAAGTCGTGCGGTCAGAACCAGCAAGAAAAATAGCTATGAGGGTTTACGGCTGCCCGAACTTAGGCGTCGAGTACACTGTTTAAGTGGGCCAACTACGACTAGTGATGACGTAACAGCCAAGTGTGGTTGCCAATGGAGCTGGTCGTGCAAGAGTACAGTACAGTATCAGAAGCACGAGGAGAACAAGAACCAAACTCTCAGCGTCAAGGTGACACGTTCACTCCACCAAGCACTGCCCCGTCGGCTTGACCGCCCATGTAGTTGTTTTTTTTATATGTGTAGTGCTTCACTGATTCATACTGTGACCTCTTAGTTGGTGTACATGCTTTTACAGACGACTAACTGGATGGATGCTGAAGCGGACGGAGCCATGCTCGGTGGAGTGGACGTGTCGCCGTGAAGCTGAGCGTGTGGTTCTCCTTCTCCTCGTGCTTTTGATACTATACCCTCGCACAACCAGCTCCATTGGAAGCTATCCTTGGCTGTCACGTCAGCTGTAGAAGTAGTTTGCTCTCTGAAATAGGAAATTCGACGCCAGAGTTTGGACAGCCGTTACTCCTCGTAGCTATTTTTCTTGCTAATTCTGACTGTACGACTGCGCTTGCAGTGTGGATGTTTTGGTGTCGTTCAGCTTTAAGGCAAAACGGACAACACCCGGGTTTTGGGTTGTCTAGTGTGTTGCAGGGCTCACCTAGGAAAATCTGCCAGACAGGATCTGCAGTAGTGGCGTACATGTTCCTGGCTACGCCGGCGGACCTCCCATGCGCTAGTGCAGGGGAAATGCTGCTGCATATTTTCCCGCACTAGTGACTTTCCTGGTGGCGGCATCAGAAAACTTCCCACGGCCACTAGGCTTGGGGAAATGCTCCCGGAATTTATCTGGCAGCTTTGACCCCCATGTTTGACGCAAGGAGGTGAGCAGCCAGCGTAGCGACGTCAGGTAATCCACTGGCGTCGACGCACATAGCAATGTCAACCAGAGGTTTTGAGTGACCCGTAGCAGGAACAGCGACAGTAAGAGCAGAGACGCAATCACAACAGCAGCAGTAGTGTCTAACACAGATGCAACAGGAAGGAGTAGCAGTAGTGGTAGCAGCAGACAACCAAGAGGGAAAGGAAGGAGGCAGGAGCACCATTTGTAGCTATTGCCCCATCCTTGTACCTTCTTGGAAGCTGCACAGACGAGGAGGAGACGCAGACGGAAATCGCGTCAGTCACCCACGTCCCCAACGGCCAAGTGCACTAGACTCAAATGCACATAAAACCGCACGTGAAATATTGCACGCATAGTCTCATTGGAAAGCTTAGGTCACAAGATTTCCATAGTAACCATACTCGGCGCGTTTGGTGATCTGTAGCCTCCAGCATTAGTTGCCCGTATCGCAGATCCAGATTATTTTAGCATTTCGAGCTGAGCACAAAATCAGGTCCTTTTGGCATTTGTTCTCACATTTTCAAGCTAAGAATTCAGCACAGTCATGCACACCTGTTGTACAAACTTTGCTTGATTTGAACAACCTCAATTTCTAGCTATGCCGGCGGACCTCCCATACGCTAGTGCAGGGGAAATGCTGTCGCATGTTTTCCCGCAGTAGTGACCTTCCTGGTGGCGGCATCAGAAATTTTCCCACAGCCACTACGCTTGGTGCTGAAGTTTTGCAATTGAAAATTTTAGCACTCCCCTACCCTCGTCAGAGATGAGCAGTTCCCTTCTTGGGAACTGCTATACCATATCTGGACACGGGGAGGGGGGGGGGGGGGGGCTTGTAGCCGTACTACAAACCTTCCGCATGAGGACGCCATCCCGGAGCAGGCGGTTAAGGTGGGCCGCGTTGTCTGCGCACTCATTTTCTCCGCATCCGATGCTGGCCGTACCGCCCTGGAGCCGTTTCTCGGTGACGCCATTGACAATACTAGCACTGACCCCCGGCGGGCTCGGGATACACTGACGCGGCCGTATCACACCTTTTGGCCAGGCAGTTGTCAGCCGCCTCTTGAAGGAGTTCAACTCCCTTCACATGAGGGAGTGTGAGCCTTTACCACCTACTGGCACAGCGTATCCTATGCCGGCTGAAGACAGCCGCACCTCCCCCGCTTGCTGCCATCCTCACCATCAAGAATGGTGCCACTCCTGATTTTGCGAACATCATCGTCCCCTATGGCATACCCATCCTCGAGACGCTGGTGCCCAGGGAACTTTGATGACCTGGGCGTATGACCTCTTCCTCAATGTGGAGGAAGCATACAAGGGCACACAGCTTCAGCACGGTAGCTCTTCCGTGACCATAGCTGCCACTTCCGGCGGCTCCTTCACCCCTTCCCTCGGCACTTCCTCCTCCAGAAACACCAAGCTAAAAGGAAAGGAGGGCGGGAAGGGCAAGGGCAAGGGGCAGCAATCTTCCTCCCGTGGCACTATCTTGACGTACCACAGCTGTGGCCTGATGGGGCATGGGTGGTACATGTACCCCATCCCTATTGGCGAGTACCGCATTGTCGCCGCTTTGCGCCATCGACGTGAGCGCCGCCTTGGCACCTACGCTGCTACCACAGGCCCTCCCTTTTTCCCTAGCAGCACTGTGGCCACCACCTACTCCACCCTGCAGCCAGCTCCTCGGCCTTGACTGTAGCTTCCACTGTCCCTTCTCTGTTCTCAGAAGCAGCAGCAATATGTCTTGTCGCAATCACAGCCATGTGCAGTTCCGCTACATCAGCAACAGTATGCTCCGACACAGCCAGTGCACAACCTCAATCAAAGTGGAGCTTGTATCCCCCGTCCAGAGCTGTGACCCCGCAGTCCGTGGCGCCCATCGACTCCGCCTGTCTGATCCGCCACCTACAGAGCCTCATCACGACGCAACTCGGCATCACACATCCTCCCTAGGGAAGTAAAAACTGTGTGACTGCTAGCCGAGAGGTCTCCCACTGCCAGATAGAGATCGATCTCCGAGGAGACCTCGAGGAAGCCGCCTGTTGCCCTTCGGGCTGACTTTGGATGGCGTTGCCTGGTTGGATGACTGGCATGATCCTTTCCCCTTTGTTCCATCTACTCAGCTTGCAATCTCTGTCTCCCTTTGTGCGTAATGATTCGTCACTCACTGTAACGTCACGGCCCCGGTCCGTGATCCTGATGGAACCTGGATCATTATTGACTCCGGGGCCACACATCACATGGCATTCTGTCACCAGGCGTTCAACATGCTTGGTCCTGTTCGGAATGTTCATAGTGTACGGATGGGGTCCGAGCAGATCTTGCCGGTCTGTGGTGTTGGCGTCATTTGTTTTTGAAGTCCATCTGGAAATGTCTTTGTGATTTATGTGTTACATGTGCTGGATTTGGAACTCAGCCTCCTGTCTGTCACGGCTCTTGACCTCATGAGGATGGACATCCGTCACTCCTGTTGGTAATGTCTCCCTTTGCCCATCCGGTCAGGTCATGCTTTGTGCTGTTTTTTGTGACAACCTTTGGTACGCCACTTGACTTCCTTCATCCATGTCCCCTCCCTCGTCCGACACTACAATGTGCTTGTCACCTGTGTTCTTTCCCCCCAGCACGTGCACCTCCTTCACCGATGCCTTTGCCACATACAATCCGATGCTGTCGATAGCATGCTCTGCATCCAGCTCATGCTCGGACTTGATCCCTCCACTTTCCAGTGGCCTTGTCGCACCGAGTGCATCGAGTGCGCCAAGGGAAAAATGCACCGAGCCTCCTACCCTGTGTCCGCTTCTCGGGCCACTCACTAGGACCTCCTGGGCCCTCTCACCATTGCATCTGTGGTCGAGGGCGGCCCGTATGTGCCGATCCTCACGGATAACTACTCCCGCTATCGCTGTGTCATCTGCCTCCGCCGGATGAGCGATGTGGCCTCCACCATCCGTGCCTGGCACCTTGTTGTAGAGCGCAAGTGCAGTCCTACCTTGTGCTATTTTTGGTCTGACAGTGGTGGCAAGTACATGGGAGAAACTACTGCCTATCTTGCGAGTCATGAGGTTCATCATGAGACATCTGCCCCTGGGACACCATAGCAAAATGGTGTCTTTGAGTAGTGGAAGCGCACCATGGCTGATGCTTTCCGCACCATGCGTGTCGAGTCCGGTTTTTCCGAGGGCTTCTTCTTTAAGGCCATGTCCTACATAACTTGGGTACGGAACCGCGTTCCGCATGGTCCCTTCCTCGTCAAGCCACACCATACACATTGTGGTGCAATGAGCGCGCCGATCTTCGGCCGGCTTGTGTTTGGGGGTGTGTCGCCAGCATCTAGCCCGCCGAGGACCATCGGGATGGCAAGCTTGCCCCTTGCAGCTATCTTTGCACTTTTGTCAGTGCCGCATATCATTCCAAGGCCTGGCTCTTGTGGGACCCAGTCCAGCATCGCGTTGTTGAGTCCCACGATGCCTTGTTCTTGAAGGACCTCTTCCTTTGTGACCTCCCTTGTGTTCGGTCTACCTCACCTCCGCTTCCGTCACTGTCATCTTGTGGAGAAGATACTTGTTGTGCCGCCGCTCTAGCTCCAGAAGCACAGGTCATCCCGCTTGCATCCACACCCCCAACAGTGGATGGCCCGGATGCTCCTCCCTCGCCATCCATCTTGCCGACCCTCTTCCCCTGCTGGCAATACCATGGACCCGTCGGATGCGGAGTCCTCCACTGAGTCCTTATTCCAGCCTGACCTTTTGGCTGACCCCCTTCCGGCCTCCAATACACCCAACCCCGTGGATCCGCCTCTTTCCAGCGGTTCCCCGACATCGGACTCAGCGCCTACCCCCTCCGTTCCACCTCGTCCTTGCGGGGCTCCATTTACCATCACTGGCACCTCCATGCACCAAGTCTATACCCGTGCTCCTGGTTGCATTCTACTGCCCCGTAAGCCGGTGCATCCCCCGAATCCTCGCACCAAGGCTCCTTGGCCAACCTCCGACACACCCGTCAACACACCTTCCTCCCCTCACACTTTTGTGAGCAATGAGCTCAGCATCAAGATCCTTGGCCTTACGGCCATTGGCCTCATTGCTCTGGACACTAACCCATGCTTGGCCCTTGGCTACGCTCTCATCTCCCAAAAGCATTGCCGTACGGTCTCCGCCATCCTGGCCCGGGCTCTTGCGAGACTTTGTGCTACCCGTGTGCTAACAACATGGCCGTCCCCACTGACACCCAACCCACAGATTCTACGTGAGGCCCGTGCTGCTCCTGATGTAGACCAATGAGAGGCGGCATGTCTAGAGGAACTTGGTGCTATCAACCAACAAGCAGTGTACGAGCCCGTAGAACTCCCCCCTAGCCACAAGGCAATTGGGAAAAAGTGGGTGCTTTGCCAAAAGTGGAATCCTCATGGTATCTTGGACAAGTATAATGCCCGGCTCACCACCAAGGGCTTCTTCTAGGTTGTTGGAGTTGAATACAACCAGGTCTTTACCCGGGTTGGCCGTTTCACCACCAGCTAGACGTTCTTCAGCCTAGTCGCACGGCATGGTTGGGAGCTCCATGAGATTGACATGAGCAACACCTTTCTTCATGGTGCTCTTGATGGTAAGGAGCTTTCCATGACCCAACCCCCTGGCTTTGAGGATAGGATGGGCTGAGTCTTGCGACTGCGGAAGGCTCTGCATGGCCTCCAGCAGTCTCCTCAATGCTCAAACATCTAGATCAAACATAGCGTTCCGAAGGGTGGATTTCTCCACAGCGCTATAGACCCAACACTATTCATCACTCCTCCTGGGACTCCCTTTGCTGCAATCCTTGTTTACATGGATGACCTACTCATCGCGTCTCCCAACCTTCCGACCGTCGAGCAGGTGAAGGAGTTGCTGAAGGCGGCCTACAAGATGAAGGATCTCGGGCTGGTACAGGTGTTTCTTGGCATGGAGACTGACCGCAATCTAGTCCATGACATCATGTGGGTACATCAAGCAGCGTACGTTCGGACGCGCACGGATCGCTCTGCCGATTTCCTGACCACTATCCCAAGCGCCTCTATTCTGATGACCCCAAATGGATAGTTGAAGCTGAAGGCTACTGAGGCTAGCACCTTAGGTGCAACGGTGGACATCACGGCGTTCCTCCACGTCATCAGGTCACTTGATGGACATCGGCCCGTGTGGTGGTGGCAAGAAACCTTCGATGGCCCAAAACAGAAAGACATTGATGGGAGCACCTTCGACAGACTTGCTTAAGAAGGGATGCCAATGGGAATGGGGTGCAAAGGAGGGGCAAGCCTTTGGTGCAATGAAGGCTGCCATGTGTGAAGCACCGGTGTTGGTGCATCCGGACACGAGCAAGGAGGACCTGTTGGCGACAGACGCAAACGACTATGCAATCGGGTGGGAAACTGATGCAAGACCAAGGGAAGGGGTTGCAACCCATTTCTGACAAAGAAGAAGAAAGGGGCTGAGCTAACCTACCCAATCCACGAGAAAGAGATGCTCACGATGGTCCAGGTCTTCAAGCAGTGGAGGTGGTACCTTTAGACATGGCGATGTGTGGTGCACACGGACCACTACGCGCTCAAGTACCTCAAGTCGTAGCCGAACCTGAGTCATCATCAAGCATGGTGGATGGATCTACTGGATGGTGGCTTTGGCTACGAGATTCAGTAAAAAAATAGGGAGAATGAACCCAGCAGACCCGCTTTCATGTCGCCCGGCCTTGGGCGTGCATGCAATCACAGTGCTGGTGGGATCTTCGATCATCCGCAACTTGTTTTGCCCACTGGTATGCGGAGGACCAGGACTTTTCTGTGAGTACGGTCAAGGGGTACAAGTGGGATGGCCACTATTGGAGGCACGATAAGGAGAACCAGATTGTGGTGCCGCGGAGTGCGTCCTTGCAAAAATAATTGTTGGAGGAGGCGCACGACTTGCACTACAGTGGTCATTTTGGCCATGACGAGACCTTCAAGACACTTGTGTGCCAATATTGGTGGGCAACGATGGGAGCAGATTGCAAGGATTATGTGAGCAGCTGTGACACGTGCCAAAGAATCAAGTTGCAGAGGGCACGTGCGCAAGGAGAGCTGCAGCCGCTACCGGTGTCGGAGTGTCCGTGGACGGACATCTAGCTTGATTTTGTGAGCTGTCTTCCACAAAGCGCAACGGGCAACACCATGGTGGTGGTGGTGGTAGACCAGTTCAGCAAGATGGCACACTTCATTCCATGTGTGGAGAAAGTCACGGCAACAGAGACGGCTCAACTCCTATTGAAACATGTCATCAAGCTTCACGAGGAGCCAAATTGCATGGTCTCAAATCCCGACCCCCGCTTCACCTCCCAGTTTCGGGAAAAAATTGTCAAGAAGCTAGGCACCCGTGTGCTCTTTCATTGGCCTACCATCTGAAAACAAATGGCCAAACCGAACGCACCAACCAGACCATGGAGCAGTTGTTACAGGGGATCTTGGAGCCTGATAGTGAGGGATGGGAATGCAAGCTCCTGCAACTCAGTAATGCAAACCTTGACGGGAAGGTCTCCCTTTGAGGTGGTGTATGGGTGTAGCCTGCATGTCCCTTGGACATGGAAATGGGATCCGACCTACCCGTGGTGCAGTAATTTGCAAATGACTTCACGGCAATGTGGCAGGGCGTCCAAGACGCGCTTCACAAGGCACAGTAGTAGATGAAGCAGCAAGCAGACAAGCACCGGAAAACCAAGGAGTTCTCGGTGGGACAAAGAGTGCTTCTGAGCTCGCGGAACCTGCACCTGGCGAGGGTGGGCAGTGACAAGTTAAAGCCTCGGTGGGTGGGCCTTTTTCAGGTTAAGGAGAAGCGGTCCACGGTGAGCTACGAGTTGGAGCTGCCAAACCATTACGAGATCCGTCCCGTGTTCCACGATTCTCTCCTCAAGGCCTACAAGGAGCCAGATGCGCAGTTTGTGGCGCGTGGATAGGCCCCTCTTCCCCCGGTCTTGGTGGAGGGTGAGGAGGAGAACGTGCTGGAGAAGATTGTCAAGCACCGTCGGTGCGGCGACGGGTGGCAGTACCTAGTACAATGCCTAGGCTATGGGCCACAGCACAAACATTGGATTCCCAAAGCCAATTTCCACAGGGGCGGTGCAGTCAACACGGTCCTCCAAGTGTACCAGGAGCACACCGAGACGGTGCGCCTTCGGATGGAGGGGGGTGATGTTATGGGAGCCGCCGGTTGAGGCGGTCATTACGTCATCATGTTGAATTCAGATGCATGTTTTTGTGCTCTTATTGTAATCTACATGAGTTACAATATGAAATCAACCCAGGAACCGGGTCATTTAGTGCAAGGACAAGAAAGATACGGCCGTGCAAAGGTGGGTGGCACACCTCCAAAAAACAGGAGACGTACCAGTTCAACCCCAAGCACGACGGAGTGACTTTCTCGCCCACTGTAGGCGAAGCGCCCCTCGATGGAAGCTTAGCGAGGCAAAGTTCATTGGGGTCCATGGGCGCTCTGGGATGGCGACTGGAGCTGCATTCACAAGCAAGGGAGCTTTGGGCGGCTGTGACCTCCGTAGGCGGTGCTGCGAGCGGGGCGCTGGCAGCGCCAGTCACAAGTGGAGCACTCAAACGATCGTAACTTGGCCGTTTCTCCACGGATTGAAGCATTCTTTTATGTGTTGGAAAGCTTGCAACGTGGAGTACATGATGCATATGTTATTTGCATGAATGCACCTCAACAGAGGGCTTCAAAGGACCGAGGGAATCTCAGCTGGCTCAAAGGAACTGAAACATAAGGAAGCCTAGGGATTGCTCTAGGAATGCCAATGTGACCCAGAGACTTTGTACATTTCCTTGTACTGATTATCAATTCTGAAGGATTCATTCATTGCCCAAATCTCCTTGTTATCCAAAATTTTCCTTGCACACGTCCATTCGATCCTACAAGTCTTTCGCAACGCACCTTGGTGCAAACGCAGTCGAGAGAGTTGCACCACGGGAACTTCGGTCACTAGCAATGGTCTTGCTGCTTGGAGAGGGTTGTGCGGCATCTCAAGGGTAGGCCTACACTTCAAGGGGTCAAAGGTTGGGAGGTTTATCCCAAGGGCTTGGTGTGTGACCGTCACGCCAGGCGCCCCTCGATTCACATGTCCTGCTACCACTGGGTCTTTCCCATGTGGCAGAAGAGCAATGCCGCTCCCACAATTCTGGAGTGGCTCGTCTGTGCAAAACACGAGTACGGTTTCCCTTTACGCTGCTTCTGCTCTGATTACAGTCATAAGTTCATGGGTGAGACCACGAATTTTCTGGCCTCCCGCGGGATTCATCATGAGACGTCGACACCATACACACACGCCCAGAACAGCGTTTTCGAGTAGTGGAACGGCACCATGGCTGACGCCATGCGTACTATGCGGGTCGAATCTTGTCTCTCCCATGGTTTCCATAGTAAGGCCATGACCTACATGGCGTGGGTCTCGAAATGGACTCCTCATGGACTCCATTTCATGCTGTCCACGCCAAACCAGCACTAGTGTGGGCAACACACCGACCTCCGCTCGGCTCGCATGTGGGGCTACGTGGCCATTATGTGGTTACCCGGCCCACAGTTGGGCTGCGAGCTCGCCGCCTATTAGCATTCGTATACCTTCCTTGGAGTCTCGCGTGAGTCAAAGCTTGGAAAAAATGGATCCGTCCCAGCACTCCATCAGCGAGTCTCAGGATGCCCTTGTCTTTGAGGAGCTGTCTCCTTGCGATCTTGTTCACTCCGGCTCGTCGATGTCCTACCGGTCGCGTGGGGGAGTGGTGAGTCCTTCCTCTGTCTTGCCACTTCCAGGTGATCCATCGCCTGCACCCACTGGCCCCTCTAGGCCAGCAGCCCAGCCTGCATCTGCTGGCCCCACCGGCTTGTACACCGAGCCCCATCATGGCCAGTAGGAAGGCGAGGAGCTCTACATGGTGCAACCTCCAGGCTTTGACAATGCATTGACAGGTTCTTTCTAGTACGGAAGGCCCTCTATGGATTGAAGCGTTTGCCTTGTTGTTGGAACCAGGAGATCAGTTGCACGCTCCCTAGCGGCGACCTGTTTCGTAGCATCGTAGACCTTGCACTATTCATCAGCCCGAGATGCCAGCCCTTCATCACCGTCCTAGTCTACGTTGAAGACCTTCTTATTGGGTTGCCAAACGCAGCTACCATCCAGTGCGTCAAGGACCTACTACACGATGCCTACCAGATGAAGGACCTTAGGCCTGCCTGAGTGTTCTTCGGTATGGAGTTGGAGCATGACCGCTCCCTAGGTTTCCTGCACATCCACCAGGTCGCCTACGTCCAGAACCTATCTACTCACTTTGCCGAGGCTCTACCACTCATGCCGAGTGCGTCCTCACCCATGTCACCTGATGGCCAGGGAAAGCTGAAGAGCATCGACCCAAGTGTTGTGGGGAAGTGAGTTGACGTGACCATGCACCTGAGAGTCATCGGGTCACTGATGTTCATGGCAATGACAACGTGGCGAGATGTCGCATACGCCATCAACTTCCTGGCGTAGTTCTCTCAGAAGCCACGTCACCTCTATTCTGAGACCGCAATCTGTGTAGTGCACTATGTCGTCGCGACTCCACGACGAGGCCTTATGTACCATTCACAGTTTTCCGTTGTCGCAGTGGGCTACAATGACAGCTACGACGCTGGCAACCCGGATGGCAAGATTTTTCTTGTTGGCAGCATGGTTGTGTCCTGGCGTAATGGCAAGCATGATTGAATTTCACGTAGCAGTGCTAAGGCTGAGTATATGGCCCTTGGGTTTGGCGAGTGTGAGAGTGGTTGGTTGCATCATTTGTTGTCTAAGTTGCGTTAATCTATTACGTCCATCACGTTGCACTTTGAAAATGAGAGTGCCATGGCCATTGCCGACAATAACGGCGTGCATCACACGTGCACGAAGCACATCAATGTTGAGTATCACTATGTAAGTTCATTGTTGCTTGACGCTAGCATGAGCATTGTGTGGGTTGAGACAACACATCAGTTAGCTGACTGCTTGACTAAGGCACTAAAGCGCGACTCACTCAAGAAGGCTGTGAGTGAGGTCAGTGCGTGTCCATGAGTTGCTCTCTCTGCCCATGCCCTGTAGTACTTGTCCTGGGAGATTCTTGCCAGTTTGGTCCATGTGCTCAGTGCCCGCCCATGTGCACTACGCCTATGAGTCCTGGGGGAGTGTTAGTTTTTGCGCATCTCTCATTTTGCTCTGCTGCATCCTCTCAGCTTGTGTACATCAGCGTGTAGATGACTGATGGCATGACATGAAACAACTGGAGAGTCATCCGGTGGGCCAACGCATGCTAAGGTCTGCACACATTTTGCTGGAACCTCTTCCCTCAAATGGATGATGTGCTCTTCTCCATCTGCAGGCCTTCTCAGTAGTCACGCTATTGGAGGTGATTGCCTCCACAGATGCTGTCCGCACGCGTCCTGTGCCAGATCTGACTGCACGGTTGCACTTGCAGTGTTATGATTTGCTTAGGGTCCAAGTTTCAGGTCATTCGGGAACTGTTGTGGCAGGGGTCACTCTAGCCTGGACGTTGCCTCGGTTTAGGCAGCCATAACTCCTTGCTACTGTTTTCCTGGATGATTCTGACCACACAAGTGCGCTCGCAACATGGATTTTTAGATATGGTCCAGTTTTCAGGAAGAACGGATGACGCCCAAGTTTGGGGTCGTCGGCTGCCTGGCAGGGCTCACCGAGAAAACTCAGCCTGCTATGAAAATAGGATTTTCCTGATCGGTTAGTAACCTGAGTAATAAGCTCCAGAGAGCTAAGCTTGACCTAGATCTGTGAGGGCTTTCTTAGTTGCTCTCATTCTCAGTTCCTCATCACTCATTCTCAGTTTTTTTAGCCTTTCTCGCACTAACTCAGTACGCAGTTTTACTCTCACAAGTCTCAGAGTAGCTAGAGGGGTCAATAGTACAAAGCAAGGTATGCGGAGCCATGCCTACTCTAGCCACGCTGCAGCTCCAACCAGCCACTCTAGACTAGCTTCCACCAATGCTAGGAAACTTTCTAGTAGTTTTTTCATGGTATCGGAGCGGCGAGGCATCCCAAGGTCAGCTCCGCAGCAGAGACGCATCTGTGGAAACAACAACGAGCTACATAGTTACAGCCACGGTCCTGGGAGGACCCATGAAGCCACAGTGACTGGCCCTAGCAGATTGCAGCAGTAGAGACTTCCTTGCAACCGTATCACCATGCCACCACTACAAGGCAGCCAAGGATTTCCCAACCCTCTTTAGCAGCAGTTGTGGCACGTCATGCTGAGAAGGGGTCCGTGAAGGTTGCCAGAAGCTTCACTTTGGTCACACCTACAACCCCCTGGACGTGAGAAATCTCAACTGCCCCATATGGCAACCGTTTTTTGCATCTAAGGGCTCTTTAGAAAGCTCTAGCAATAGCCTTTTCATTGCATCCTTTCCCGTCTCATTCTGTACCCTGTAGGCTCTAAGACAAAACAACGCTCTCATATCTAGATTTTCTCCAGATTTTGAGTTGGAACAAAGTGGTGATGTTTTTTTTACCCCGTTGAGGCGTTTTATTTTTGTACAAAACCACATCCATTGCATTCAACATCTTCTAGCACACAATAGGTCAAAATTTTACTTTTTTTGGACAACCTTCATGCTAACGTCATCATTGTAGGTAATAATGTCAGCACCAACACTCAGCCAAAATGTTTATTGAAACATCAATTTTTGCCACAGGTCCATCTCCTCGAGTAACGCCAACTCTTCTTAATTATGATAGTGTAGATTTTTGCACCCATACTGAGCAACACCGATGTTTCCAGTCTGTGACAAGGGCAAGGGGCCCGGAGACCTCTCGTCTTCCTCTTCTTCAGGCATTACGAGTCCACAGTTGCATTCACTTATGATTGACGAGCTTCGTCGGACGCAGGATAAGATGCACTGCCAGCACTTGCGTCAGACCAACGTGCTAGAGGAGATGGAAGAGTTACTGAGAGGTTGTTGAAGGGCCTCACAATAGATACCAAAAGGACCTGTTGGAGCTGCACCATTTGTTGAGCAATCTACTCCCTATACATCATTGTGGTTTGAGTAGCCCTCATCATAGGTTGATACTTGGGATGAGGAGGAGATGCAGAATGTCATACATGAGGACGAGATTCGTGTCCTTGAGAATGGCATTTGTGAGCTACGTTTGGGACCCTAGCCTCTTACCCCACCACATTGTTGCCATCATGACCAGCAACATCTTTCAGCAGTGTTCACTTTTGGTGGCGTTGCTCTCACTAGTGGACTCCCTATGCCTCACCCTCCATCTCCCGAGCCTGAGGTTGCTCTCCTAATGGAGCGGCGACCGAAGGAATTTGAGACACCTCAAACGCGTTATGATAGACATGAGGGCTTTGATTTCTGGGAGACCTTGTTTTAGGTTTGGGCTGATTCTAAGGACGTCTAGCCCTACTACCACAGCCAGTACCAGACTTACGAAACTCACCAGGTCCAGACAGTAGCAAGATCAATGTGCGGTCTGCTCTACGCCATGCCGTAAGAGAATGTGCTCAACTTCTACTCCTTTTTGGGTAGGGCCGGGACATGGAATGTAGCAGACCCATGCCAAGGCAGGGAGCTTGCCTTGACACTGTTCACTAGAGAGACCCATGCTACAAGGGCGGCTCGACTGCGTAAGTTCCACTCCCTCTGCCAGTGTCCCACGGAGCTTGTAACTGACCATTTGAGATGCACCATTTGCCTTGACATACATCTTGGGACTGGTGTCGAGCTGCAACTATGGACAATTGATGCCATCATGATGGCCGAACACTTCAACCACGGGAAACTCTTATGGGCTTTGACCGTGAGGCCCTCTTTGAGGTTTTGGAGTCACTACAGCTGCTTCCTTGGGTTCATCTCTAATTTCTCCGGTGACATTGACTCATGAGGCTGCTATCGCCCATCAGCAGAGTCCAGTTGTTCGAGCAATAATTGCGACCCCTCCTATATGTGTATCCAAGTTTATCAGCCCCACCTCCACCGCTTTCTCCTCCTCATCCTCTACCCCGAGCGGCCAGACTCAAGGTGTTGCATCAGCCACACAGAGGAAGAAGGGAAGAAAGAGACGTGCCATGGCTTAGAAACAATAATAGCAGTAGTCTGTGAGCAATAGCACTAGACGTTCTGTCTCCTGCTACATATGTGGAGGCTCTCATTGCTACATAGAGTGTGAGTATTCACATGATTGGTCTCAGATCATGCGCAGCCTCTAGGTGGTGCATGTGCGACGGATTTCCTCTGGTGACACACAAACAAGTGACGCCATGCCTACAACTTTAGCAGAAGCAACCTCTTCACTAGACAAAAGTGGTGATATGGACCTCCATGATCGCACGATCGTGGAGCTTTGTTAGCTGTTGGTGCTTCATACTCAGGGAGGTGTGCGGGTGTTTTCACAGCCAACTGATTCTCACACAGCTTGTCCTACTGTTTCTGTTTCCCATGATGATGCTTTTGGGAGAGCTCAATCAGCTTGTGATGAAGACGGACCTAGCAGTACAGACTGGCTTGACAAGTCACATGTCCATACTGTTGGTCGCTGTCTCAATTCCTATACTTCACACCCATCAAAGAGAGAGTTCTCGATGACATATTATTGAGTGTCGATGACTGGTCATGAGTCGTGTGGAACCTAGATCATTGACTCTTGTGCTACCCATCACATGACTTGTCGTTGTAGTGACTTTGTCATGCTCGGTCCTGTTGCATCCGTTTGGTCCGTTCGCACACGGTCTGGTCAGTCGTTGCGTGTGTAGGGAGTTGGAGTCGGGTGGTTTGATGGTCCATTTGGCCCCTTGTATTTTTTTTGTGCTCTTTGTTCATGCTCTTGAGCTCATCCTCCTCTCTGTTTGTGTTTAAACCAGGATGGATCTCTCTGTTGAGAAGTCCACTGACTCTGCCACAGTGACTACTCTCGACACTCGTGCCATTCTCCTTCATTCCTCAATTGGCAATGAACTCTATTGTGTGTGTGTGAGAATGTGTGCTCTTTGGAGATTAATATTTGGTGTGTGAAGAGCACAATTGCAGCGGAAAAGGCAGACTTGGAGATGTCTGGAAGCCAAAACTAGAAAGGGTTCGGTCACGATGTACCTAGTTTTCAGAACGATATGATTGATGTACCAATGTCGCAAAAAACATAACGCATATGAAAACACTGCACAAAAAATAACGCACATCCCAATGTCGCACAGAAAACAACGCATATGACAATGGCTTACATAAAACAACACATATGCCAACGTTACACAGAAAATACCCGAGGAACCCATAAACACTAAAAAAAATGTCATGTTCCCGCCACATACCATGTAGCATTGATGCATGAAATGATTTTTGTCATTCACTATGTCTCAGACGAATGCACCATTGCATTTTTTTCCATGTCAGGTCCAAAACACATGCTGTGTTCCCGCATGAAAAAAGGGGTGGGCGGCTGGTTGATTTTGCTGCGGAGGCTGGACGGATGGTTGCTTTTGTAACGCAAGGTGGGCGGATGGTTGCTTTTCTTCCGAACCACGGGCGGATCGTTACTCTTCTTCTGAACGACGGGCGGATGAGAGTCACACTTGGCGTTTTATGGGTATCTGAGCTATTTCACCCAACTAGAAAACACTGGTTATCAGGTTCATTAGAGTAAACTGAATACAGGCTATTCACACTGTCCAGTTGGCTAGCCCAGGCCTCATCCTACTGCTTTCCTAGCTTGCTACAACAAGCTACTTGCACCTGTACTCGGTGCTTTACCTGCATGTGAACTCGGTGACCTTCTTGAACCTAATTCCTTGTGCGAGAAGTCCCACGCCATCGATCGACCAGATCGACGGTCCATCCTGTCTCTTGACAGGCCGCCGTGTTAGCCAGACGTCTCCCGCTGTCAACGCGGGTGTGTCTCAGTAGTGGGCGTAGTTTCCATGTTTTGCACGCCACCGCAAAGTATTGCGAACGGCATGACGTTGCAGCCACCATTCTGCTGCCGCCATTGACCGCGTCCATCGTCAGAGGCTTCGGCAAGATAGCGTGAGCCACATGCTGTTGGCCAAGAGGGGTACCACCACCCTCGTATGGCGTGTTTGGAATGCTGCAAGAGGTTACATGTGAAACAGTCCCCTAACGCCGGCGAGACCCTCATGTCGGCGCTCGATGCTCCTCTCCTCGCTTCCCATAGCCGCGGTTGAGCGGATTCAGCTTGATCGCGAGCCAAATTTCCAAGAAACGGAAAGTGGCCCAGATGCCCTTGAAAGTCGGACGAGGCCCCAAGTATGCTACAAAAGCCAGGGGCACCTCGTTACATTCACCCCCCCTCCACCCCCTCCCCCCCCTCCTGTCAGAGGCGCAACGTCCCGGCGCACCTGAGATACTCATGGAGTATGTCGGTACCCCCAACATGGTATTGGGCCTCTGGGTCACAAGAGTTGTGCTTTGCCGGGTACCCTTTCCATTACACGGGAAACTCGTGTCAATGTCCCCTCTAGGGGTCTGCCACAATCTTCTCTACCTCAAACTCTTCACTGCCCTCAACCTAGACAATAGGCGGTGGAGCTGTCCCATGACCCTCAAAGAAGGTATTGGGGTCGCAATAGGCATGAAGCAGAGAGGTGTGGAACACAACATAGATAGTGTAGTGAGCTGGAAGCTCCAGCTTGTAGGAAATGGCCGACCGCTTCTCGAGAATGTGGAACGGACCCACCCATCCAGGCTTCAGCTTGGGACACCCAGCTCCCATCAGCTGCTGGTGAGAAAAATTCAGCATCACCTGATCTCTAGCTTGGAATTCCCCTGTAGAGCGATGCTTATCTGCTTCTTTTTTCGGCTACTTTTGCGTCTGCAACTTTCATTGCCGCACCATGTCCCATGTGGTGGCAAATCCATGAGCAATCTACTGCATCGTCAAAAGAGATGTTGCCGTAGCAAGGGAAGCTGGGCTTAGTGGCTGGTGGTCATAGAACACCTCAAACAACAACTTTCCTGTTGATGTTAACACAGCTGAGTGGTAGACAAACTCTGCCACTCTAAGTTTCTCCTCCCAACCCTCTCCATTTGGTGGGACCATGCTCCGCAATAGTTGCTCCAATGTTTGATTTGTGCACTTTGTTTGCCTCTTTCTCTGTGGGTGGTATGCTGGGGTCAGCTGCACCTGCTTGCCCAGTTTTGTCATGAGATCTCTCCAAAACCGCGCAGTGAAGTGGGGATCACGATCTGAGATCACTGATTACGGCACTCCATGCAGCTTGAGGACATGACTAAGGAGGAGTTGAGCTGTTCTAACAGCTGTGATGGTTTCAGAACATGCGATGAAATGTGCCATCTTGGAGAACCGGTCCACCACCACCAACACTATGTTGTTGCCCTGTTGTGTTACAGGCAAACTGCCAATGAAGTAAAACGAGATGTCAGTCCATGGCCTCTCTGGTACACGCAATGGTCGCCGCTCACCATGTGGCCTGGTCCTCCGTGCCTTGATGCATTGGCACACATAAAAACTGCTCACAAATCTCTTGCACTCAGTCGCTATTGAAGACCACCAGTGTTGGCTTGGTAAGGCTTTGAGAGTCCTGTTGAAGCCAAAGTGACCCGAGTAGTAGGTGTCATGCACCTCCTCCAGCAACAACTGCTTCAATGGCGCATAGTCCGGTACAACAATCCGCTCTTGTCCCCTTCGCCAATACATTCTATCCCACATGGCGTCTTTCAATGCACCACTTTTGAACTCATCATCCACGCCATAGCCGTGCTTGAACAGGCTATGCATGATAAGGGATCCCATCAAAACTGAGATGGTATTGAGGCTCAATTCCGGCCTCCTTGACGGAAGATCTGGAGGGCTCACCTTCCGAGGCTTATACTGGATCTTGTAGTCAAAGCTTCTTTCCAAAAACTCCATCCAACGGGTCTGCGGGCAAGTCAGGTTTGGCTGCATCTTCAGGTACTTCAAGGCGTAATGATCTGTGAAGACCACACAACACCGCGACTCGAGGTCAATGTTGANCTATGTTGTTGCCCTGTTGCGTTACAGGCAAACTGCCGATGAAGTAAAACGAGTTGTCAGTCCATGGCCTCTCTGGTACACGCAATGGTTGCCGCTCCCTATGTGGCCTGGTCCTCCGTGCCTTGATGCGTTGGCACACATAAAAATTGCTCACAAACCTCTTGCACTCAGTCGCTATTGAAGACCACCAGTGTTGGCTTGGTAAGGCTTTGAGAGTCCTGTTGAAGCCAAAGTGACCCGAGTAGTAGGTGTCATGCACCTCCTCCAGCAACAACTGCTTCAATGGCGCATAGTCCGGTACAACAATCCGCTCTTGTCCCCTTCGCCAATACATTCTATCCCACATGGCGTCTTTCAATGCACCACTTTTGAACTCATCATCCACGCCATAGCCGTGCTTGAACAGGCTATGCATGATAAGGGATCCCATCAAAACTGAGATGGTATTGAGGCTCAATTCCGGCCTCCTTGACGGAAGATCTGGAGGGCTCACCTTCCGAGGCTTATACTGGATCTTGTAGTCAAAGCTTCTTTCCAAAAACTCCATCCAACGGGTCTGCGGGCAAGTCAGGTTTGGCTGCATCTTCAGGTACTTCAAGGCGTAATGATCTGTGAAGACCACACAACACCGCGACTCGAGGTCAATGTTGACCTACGTACCACGTACAACGCCACAACGTTGTGGACAACGAACAACGTTGTATTCCATTCTGGGGACAACGTTGTGGCCCCTTCACAACGCTGGTTTTAGCGGTACCCACTATGCCAGAAAGCTGAACTTGACCATTTTCATCAGGTGTTATTTTCACGAGTACACTACACATTGAAATTCTAACTTCAATTCTTACCACTTAAACTGTACCTCTACTCCTTTTTAGGCCCCATTCACATTCATGTGAACAGAGGCACGTGCATGGCACATTGCCATACATTCTGGCTACCATCTGCATGTTACACACAATTAGCAAGGTTTTGTAAGCAGGACAGACAGAACATTGTAAGCATTGTAAGCACAGTGTCAATGCAAATATCAGCTGCATTTTACACATTACATTCAGCAAGGAATAGCTAGGCATTGGAAGCAAGTCAAACAGGCGCAGCTAGTCAAACAGGAATAGAATGTCAATGAAATTTATTCAAGGAGTGATTTGACAGAGACAATGTAGCCTTCCTACTTCTTAGCACATCCACGCTTGGCTGCCTTCTCCCCGGCAGCCTGGCGTTTTGTGCCTGAGGCACGGGCATGTGAAGCTTGCCCACTGGCATGAGAATCTAGCCCTCCTGCTTCATGTGGCGGTGGAGGTGGAGTTGCAGGGGTTGGATCTGAAGCAGGAGTTGCAGGAGTTGCTTCTGCTCCGGCAGTTGCTTGTGGTGAAGTGGGTGCTGAAGGTGCTCCTGCAGCAGTTGATTTTGTTGTGCCGGGCGTTTCTGCTGTAGCTGCTGCTGTACCTGCTGCTGTAGCTGCTGCTGTACCTGCTGGTGTAGCTGCTGCTGAAGTGCCTCCTGCATCAGAGGCTGGATCAGCTGCTGTAGTTGCTGCACAAGTCTGGCTGCGACTGGTCTACCTGCTTCCAGATGCCACGGCCGTGGGCTCCTGCCGCATGCGTACACGACGTGCATGCGGTAACATGGGATAGTCAACCAGAACACGGATGTTGGCCTCCAGCTCAATGACGTCGTCATCTCCCTCAGCACCGATGATTTCCTCCTCCTCATCTTCACCCTCATCACTGTCACTGCCGTCCTCTTCATCCTCATTGAGCAGCTCCACCTCGCCCCCCTCCTCCACAATCTCCCCATCATCTTCACTTGCCTCTCCGTCATCTGCTTCCTCTCCTTCTGCTGCCTCTGCCGCTTGTGGAAATTGCCTTGCTGCTCGCCCGCCGCTCTTCGCATAGTGCTTTCGCAGTCTGCCATTGCAGTGGACGAGCAACTCCAGCGTTGAAACGAGCAGGCGGTTCCTACGTGCAGTGTGCACCAACTCATGAGTGGAGAACACACGCTCACATTCAGATGACGAACAAGGTTGAGACAACACTTTCAGTACGAGGTCACGCAATGTGGGCATGTAATGCATGTAGTTGACGTGCCACTCCACAGGAGTCATGCTCCTGCACTGAACCTTGGCCACAGCTGCCACAGCCTTTGCCTTCTTCCCTGCAGTGACAGTTGGGACTGGCTGGACCATTACCTGACCTCTCTGGAATGCAGAAATCTCATGCAGCAAGTCATCATGCTTGTCACCAGGCACCAGCGCATCCACCACAGCCTGCCATGCCTGCATGGTGGCTGAATCCTGTGACAGATCATTGCCAAAATGCTCAGGGTGCATGCGGCGGGCTGCGGCATACAATGGGCAAGACATGTCCTTTGTCCAGTGTGCATTCAGCCTGCCTAGAGCAAACTTCACGTTGGACTTGGGCACCCTGGCTGGCTTCCTGCCCTTCTTCTCACCCAGTGCCCTGAGCTCCTCTGAACAGTCAAGGAGGCCCTCGTACATCTCACCTGCAGAGCCACCACTCCTGTCCGCCACCTGCAATGCTCGCACCAGCGGCTCCAGTAGATCTTTGAGCTGACGGACCTGAACCCAAAACACCCTGCGACGGATGAGACGCCGCACCTCCTTCTTCCTCGCCTTGAAACCTGCATCCCTTCGCATTCCCATCTGCTTCCAGAGGTCCGTGTCCACCATTTTCTCCAAGGTTCCCTTCTGGTCAAGCAGCCGCTCCACCATGTCGAAGGTGGAGGCAAACCTGGTGTCACAGCGCGGCACGAGGATTTTGCCGTTGGTCCTTTCACGAAGCCAGGAGCGCGGTAAGTCGTTGTTGCGTACGTAAGACACCACCTTTTCACACCTGCTGATGATGGATGCCCCCCAGTTGCTTTTCCCGATGTCTTTCATGATGAGGTCGACGTTGTGCGCACAGCACCCCTAGAAGAACAGCTGCGGGTACTTCTCTTTCAGATCAGTGAAGGCCTTCTTGTTGGTGGAAGTGTTGTCACATATCACCGAGACCACCCTCTCCACACCTACAGCCTCAACAGCAGCTTTGATCATGCTGGCCATGTGGTCAGCATCCTTGCTAAGGCCGCTGGCGTCACGTGAGAAGAGTTGGACAGATCCTTGGGCGTTGCAGGCCATCGCATTGTAAATGGGCCTGACTTGACGGTTTGCCCATTCGTCCACGGCCACAGAGCAGCGGTAGATATCCCATGCCTGCTTCAAGGGAGCATCAAGCTCCTCCAGATCCTTATCCAGTTTGGGGAGCAGGTCTTTGACGACGCGGATGCGGCTTGGGAGGCGGAAGCCACTAGAAATCTCCCGAGCAGACTTCAGGGTCTCGAGGAGTACTGATTCACGGCAGAAGGATATAGGAGCTGCTTGGATGCACATCAGCTTCACCACGTTCAGCTGGCGCCTATCATTGTGGCCGCGCTTGATGTGCTTGTCCATGCTGGTCTGCTGGAAAGAGGCAGCCCTCCTCACGTCGAACATGGGGACAACGTCTGAGGCTGTTGCTTGACTCTTCTGACAGGTGGACTGTCCGGGGTGAGGCCCCTCATCGTCACTGTCGGCCTCCAACATGACCCCGGCTGCTGCGGCTGAGGCCTGCGTCTGGTACTTCTCCCACAGTTTCACCCACTGCACGGGTTTGTCCTTGGTCCCCCACTCTGCTCCAAGTCCCTTGTACAGCTGGACACTTTGCGGCTTCCCACCTGAGGGAGGCGGCGGAACTCGCTCCAGCCCGAGGGCATTGCGGGCAGTTGGTGGTGGGTACGGGCACCGTCCGATGTTGTGGTTGTCGCCGCTAAAATGGCCGCGAATACGGTCACAGGTCCCTGCTTTGATGGTGCCGCATGAGCCACAGTGCCACCCCGCTTTCTTCGTCTTTGTTGGGACAGGGTCACAATGCTTGCTCAACTCCTTTGTCAGAAATTCACCACTGCACTGGCGCTTTCGCAGAGGATTCCAGCGAGTTGGGTTGAAGGAGGCGTCGGTAACGCCAGATGAAGGAATGGGTGACTGAACGGTGCCAGCAGCAGAGCTGTCCCCCCGAGACGGGTGAGACGACGAGCCGGAAGGTTGAG
>SZWC01012902.1:21994-44581 GCA_023375785.1 Penium margaritaceum | reverse complement strand
CATCAATATCCATCAAAATGGAAGTTTTAACCAGCTTTGACCTCCCTCTTCAACAATATGAGCTATGGCTTTGGGGTCGCTTTCCATTCTTCCTGAATCCAAGCATTACCATTCACGTGATCCGACTAGCCGCTGTCTGCATTCAGTGGAGGTCGTCTTGGATGCCAAACATGGCAATTGTTTACTGAATGTCGTAATTATAGTTGTTGTAGGAGGACACTATTTGTGATAGTTTCATGAAAAAAATGCATGTACTCTTCGATCGATTTCTTACAATGTTCATGTGGATTGTACCTTCTATCTTCTTATGACCTCCTCATCTAGCCACACAAAATGTACAAAATGGCGTGCACGGAGATTGACAATTGGCCAGTGGATTCACAAGCATTCCCACGTTGGCTTGATTTTCTTGAGTGATAGTTCACCTATGGTTGAAAATTTGAGGCTGGTCGCATCAGCCATTCATCCCCTGGTATCTTGAGTGAGGCTGGAAGGTCAATCTTCTCAATGTTTTGTTAATTCCAGTACTCGTGTGCCGATAAAGGTGTCAGCCAAACATGTCTTGTCTTGTTGTGATGTGAGTTGTCCCCGTCTCTTTTTACAACCAACTATGTCCACTTGGCCGTGTCCATGCTCATGCACATCCTTGATGCGGATCCAGTTGGTGCAAGAGCACGAACGGGTGATGGATCCACCCACCAGAAGCAGCCTGACAACTGCCTTGGCTCCTGTTTGCTTGCTTGGGTGCTTTGTAAATTTGTAGTCGTTAGAGTGTTCTTGGTGGACTGGCTCTTGATCCTGGTTTCCATGTCTTGCATTGTGTGTCCACCAATCGATGCCGGTTTTGTGTGTGACTATTAGTAGCGTCCAGTTTTGGGTCTTACATCTCTAGGTTTAAACGGTGTTACGTTCGGATGCATGTGCACATACTTATAGCTAAAACAGTGGTTTTTTGGCCGGTTTTAAAACAAATTAGCATTGCCGTGTGCATCACCCGCCATGTGCCATGGCACGTGTTTATGCTGCATGCATGTATTTTTTGCTTCTTTCTACATTACTACGCTATTGAGATTATGAGACTTTGCACATCTCCTCAGCGTAACCACTGCTACTCCTTGCCCTTGCATTCTTGCTAGTGCATCAGCTGACTGGATAGTGTTGCTACGTTAGCAACAGCAAGGCTAAGACGTTTCCAAGAATTTTCTTATGGTATCTAAAGAGCAAGGAATCCCTTGGTGAGCTACGCAATAGAGACGCAGAAGTGGCAACAGATGTGAGAGGCACAGCTACAACCATGGTCCTGGGAGGACCCACCAAACTACAATGACCTGCAATAGTAATTTGCAACAGCTGAGATGCCTTTACAACAAACGTTGTAACCCACCACCATGCCATAACCATGGATGCCACAAAGAGTCACCCAATCCCCTCCAGCGGCACTTGGGAAAAGTGATTTTGCTAAGCGGTCCATGAAACTTCTGGGAAGCTTCATTTATGCCACACATACAACCCTCTCGGTTGTGTGAAAGCAAGAAGACTCCATTTGGCCATTATTTTGGTGTATAAGGGCTCTTCAGAAAATCCTAGCAATAATCTGTCCATCACAACTATTCTTGGTTCATTTTTTCCCCCTATGGGATACAGATAACGAAGACACGCTCTCAGATCTAGAGATTTTCTTAACTTCAGAGTGCACATAAAGACATGGAACATCTGACCTTTCCATTTTTTGGTAGGAAACCAACAGAATTGCTTTCATGATCCTATTTTGCATCATCACAAGGGTGCCTCAACTTCATGATTTCTACTCCCTCTGCACGGCAAAGATGTAGGCACTCGATGCCATCATGATGGGGGGTGCACTTGGACCAGGTAAGGCTCTTCATGGTCTTTGATTGTGTGGCTCTCTCTGAGTTATCACAGTAATTGTAGCTTCTTCCTTGGGCTCATTGCTACTTCCTCCAGACAACATCCACTCATGAGGTTGTTGTCATCGATCTATGGAGCTTAGCAGCTGCCACCCCTCCGATGCCTTTGTATTCATTTGCTAGTTCCACCTCTACATTATCCTCCTCCTCCCCCACTATCCTAAGCAGCCAGATCTAAGACGTTGCAATGGCTACACAGGGGAAGAAGGGAAAACAATGCGGCAAGGGACAGTAGTAATAGTAGTGGCAGCCGACAAGAAGTGGCAACAATGAATGGTTAGAAGTATGGTGGAGCTCACCGCTATATCAAACATGAGCAACCCCTTGATCAGTCTACAACCATGCACGGCCTCCAGGGAGCATAGGCATAGTAAAATTTCCACAGTGATAAACGAAAAGGTCACACTACGACCACGACTATAGCAAACATAGCCGCTTCACCACGTAGCAACGGTGATCTAGACCCCCAGAATTGCATGATTGTGGGGCTTTGTCAAGTATTGATGCTTTGTACTAAGAGAGGTGCGAGTACATTGTCACATCCAGGTGGTCTGCAAAGAGATTTCAATACTGTGTCTGTTGCCCATGATAATGATTTCAGAGAAGCTCAATCAACTTGTACCAAGGATGGACCTGACAGAAGCGTCTGGCACGATGAGTCACAGATTTGTGCAGTTTTTCATTGTCTTGGGTCCTTCGCTAAGTGTCTAGCAGAGGAAAAATGTTATGTGGCATGTTGTTCAGTGTTGAGGATAGGTCGTAAGACGAGACGCACCTAGATCATTGACTCTGGTGGTACCCATCACAAGACCTTTTGTCGTATTGACTTCATTGTGCTCGGTTCTACATCCATTCCGCCCATTCCTAGAGGGTCTGATCAGTTGTTGCCTGACAAGGGAGTTTGTGTAGTGCGATTTGATGGTCCTTCTGACCTTTGTACATTTCTGATGTGTTCTTTGTCCTTGCTCTTGATCTCAGCCTGATCTCTATTCCTGTATGCACCAGGATGGGTCTCGCTGTTGAGCACTCTACTGATTGTATCATAGTGATTACTCTGGACACTCGTTGTGTTGTTTTTCATGCCCTTCTCTTCATTATGTTGACCTCCACCATGCATCTTGTTGTGCTCCTCTTGCCTCCTCTCCATCCTTTGCATCTCGGCATGTGTTTATCAGTGGTCTTCTCTCTTGTCAACATCAGTTTTTGCTGCATCATTACCATTGCAATGCTAGATCACAAATCATGTCCAAGCTCATTCAGATTCAGCCAACCCTCAGTCTTGACGTGGATTCCTTCGAGAAATCGCCCAATACTAACTTTCTCTTATGTGCTCAGAGTAAGATGCATCGTTGCATTTACACTGACTCGACTTTGTGAGCATTACATCTACTTGAGTTGCTTCACACTGGCCTTCTCAGAGCCCATCCTATCGAGTCCCTGTGAGATTGGGTGGGATATGTTCTCACCCCAATTGATGACTTTACTGGGATGCGTTTGATCTATAACCTCCGCCACAAGAGTCATGCCGCTCTTGTAGTTCACCTGTTGCTCTTGATGACTGAGGGCCAATCCCAACAAACCCTCCACACATTCTGTTGAGATGGACACCTTCATTGTTGAGAACAGTGTGTTTCACCAGCTCTCCGTCCCTGCTACACCACAACACAAGGCTGTGCCTGAATACTGGAACCGCTCCATGGAGAATGCGATCCGCACCATGCATTCTGAGTGTGTTCTTCCATAATCCTTCGCCTTTGAGATGCTGTTCCATACGACGTGGGTCTAGAAATGCCTGTCGCACATTCCTCTTCCGGATCATGTCACGTCATATGAGCTGTGGTTTGGCCATTGTGTCGAGCTACACCTTGCTCATATCTGGGTGTCCCCCCCTTTTGACTACAACCGCGAAACTCCTGTGATTATGGACAAGTTGCTTGCTGTGTAGCGAGAGGTGAGCCCCTCAACTTTGGGCTACTCTTGTGAGCCTAGTAGTTGTCTTTGACCGCTAGCATCTGCGGCTTAATGGACAGTCAACATAACACCTAGATGCCCCACTCATAGTTTCTAGGGTGGCGAGCCTGGCACGAAGGCTCCTGGCCTGAGTGCTGAAGAATAATACACCAAGGTACATCAAATATGCCCTGTCAAACATGAGGTAGTATTTAGGGAGTTCACGGTCCCTTCTCATGTTGCATCCAACCATTTTGTGGTCAGGACAATTCTAGGGGCATGTGTCTTAGCCATTCAGAGCTCTCCCTCGAATGCGCCCGATCCAGGTACGTTGAATGAGGCACTCTTNGCTACACCACAACACAAGGCTGTGCCTGAATACTGGAACCGCTCCATGGAGAATGCGATCCGCACCATGCATTCTGAGTGTGTTCTTCCATAATCCTTCGCCTTTGAGATGCTGTTCCATACGACGTGGGTCTAGAAATGCCTGTCGCACATTCCTCTTCCGGATCATGTCACGTCATATGAGCTGTGGTTTGGCCATTGTGTCGAGCTACACCTTGCTCATATCTGGGTGTCCCCCCCTTTTGACTACAACCGCGAAACTCCTGTGATTATGGACAAGTTGCTTGCTGTGTAGCGAGAGGTGAGCCCCTCAACTTTGGGCTACTCTTGTGAGCCTAGTAGTTGTCTTTGACCGCTAGCATCTGCGGCTTAATGGACAGTCAACATAACACCTAGATGCCCCACTCATAGTTTCTAGGGTGGCGAGCCTGGCACGAAGGCTCCTGGCCTGAGTGCTGAAGAATAATACACCAAGGTACATCAAANGTCATATGAGCTGTGGTTTGGCCATTGTGTCGAGCTACACCTTGCTCATATCTGGGTGTCCCCCCCTTTTGACTACAACCGCGAAACTCCTGTGATTATGGACAAGTTGCTTGCTGTGTAGCGAGAGGTGAGCCCCTCAACTTTGGGCTACTCTTGTGAGCCTAGTAGTTGTCTTTGACCGCTAGCATCTGCGGCTTAATGGACAGTCAACATAACACCTAGATGCCCCACTCATAGTTTCTAGGGTGGCGAGCCTGGCACGAAGGCTCCTGGCCTGAGTGCTGAAGAATAATACACCAAGGTACATCAAATATGCCCTGTCAAACATGAGGTAGTATTTAGGGAGTTCACGGTCCCTTCTCATGTTGCATCCAACCATTTTGTGGTCAGGACAATTCTAGGGGCATGTGTCTTAGCCATTCAGAGCTCTCCCTCGAATGCGCCCGATCCAGGTACGTTGAATGAGGCACTCTTGGCTCAGAACATAGACCTGTAGTGTATTTCTTGTGAGGATGAGTTGAGAGCCATCCGTGAGCACGGTGTCTATGTGCTTGTTGACCTTTTGCCTAGGTGGAAGGCTATGGAGGCCAAGTGCGTCTTTTGCAAGAAGGTGAAGCCTGAAGCCTCAACACTGAATTGCTGAAAACCTTCCTCCATGGCCAAGGGTTTCTCACAAGTTGAGGGTTTGGATTTCACTGACACAAGTATATCGTTGGTCGCCAGACCATTTCTCACACTCCGTAGACGGCTATTTCTCACCATGACTGGGAGCTACACTAGAGAAATATGAACAACACGTTCCTTGATGAAAATTTACAAAGATACATGTACATGGTTTAGCCACCTAGATTTGAGGTGAGGACAAGGACTGACACTTGTAGAATGCCTCGTATGTCCGAAAGCAATCACAAAGGTGGTAGAACCAGGAGATCATTGGCACATTGACTCCTGTCGGTTACATGTGAAGTGACGTCAACCTATCACTCCTTCTTAGACAGACAATTGAGAGATTCATAGCCATCCTTCTCCACATGGATAACTTCTTGATCACATCGCCTTTGATGGAGGCTATGAAGCAGGCCAAGATAGTCCTTCAGGCTGCCTACAGGCTTTTTCCTTGGGATGGAGCTCGTGCGTAATGGTCAGCGGCATACACTCTTACAACATCAGGCAAGTTATGCTCACGTTGTGGGAGAGTGATTTACTGATAAGCCTGTGTATGTATCTTCTGCCTTGTGTGTGGCCGTGGGTGTGCAGTGCATGCGGATCCGGCGGTCGGTGGTGATCCACGCTAGACGCGGCAACATCCTATGACGCACGGCCTCCCTCCCCTTGGTCGCACCGTCATGTGTCATCCACCGGCCGTCGGCCCATGCCTGCTCCATCACCTAGTTCAGTCTTTGGAATTGCAGTAGGATATTTTGGACAATTGCTTCGCAGACCTATTCATAACCTTACATTGTAGCTTTTCAGGACTAGAATAGGTTTGTTTGATTTTTGGCCTAGTCTAGGCCGTGTGTGGACAGGCGCGGCTAGTGCCGTGCCTTTCAGGGTCGAGGGCCGAGTTCGCCCTCGACCCTCGCTGTTCGCCGGCGAGCTTTGCTTGCCGGCCGATGGGTGGGGCTCGAGTAGCGAGCCTCACCCGTAACAGGGGTGTTCCCTCTTACTCGGACTCTTGTACCTTTTTCGTTGCTCCTAGATCTAGACCTGAACCTAACATGGCCGTTTGACCACCATCCTTGACACCGTTTGTTGCGTTGAGGTCGTGGCTATATTCTCATGGTATCAGAGCAATGTCTAGGGCCTAAGACGCAAGATAGCCGGCTGTAGGAGCCAAAATAGGTGGCGGCCGCCATAGGCTCGCAAGTTTGGCAAGGGTCGGCGAGGTCCAGGGGGGCGCACGGGCCACAAGAAGGTTGCGAAGGCGTCCAGGGCCTGTGCGCGAGACCAAACAGGTCATCGCGCACATCGGAAGGGCATAAGGGAGGGCGCGAGCGGCTCTCTCCTCATCCACGCCCCTCCTCTTCACCCAGGAGTGCTCACCCATGTCTCTTGGGTTGGGTAAAGCGGCTGGGGTGGCTGGGGTGGCTGTGCAGGGTCCAGGGACTACCTTGGAATTTTCCTATAGAGCTGTGGGCTCTCGGCAGAAATCTGGGCCCAAAGTGGGCCCGGCGAATTGCTGTCGAAACTTGTCCGGTCCGTCTTCACTCATCTGAGCCGTGGAAGTGTGTTTTCTTACCTTCCAGGAGGCTATAGGAGTGCAGGAAAGAAGTCGATAGTCATCATGAGTGAAGTAGAGGGCAGCGGCAACGGCGATCCGGCGGCCGTGACTCTCACCGCCGCGGCCATGGTGCAGCTAGGTCTCGGACAGCGGGAACTTTCTCTGCCGCAGCTGGGCACCAGGGATTTCCTCGCCTGGAAGGATCTCTTCCTGTCCTGGGCGGCGGAGCATGGGTTGGAGGAGTACTGCCTCAAACCGCCTCCGGATGCTGCAAGCGACCACGTGCTACTGCGTGCCTTCAACGCTCTACTCCGCGCTCTCCCAGATAATCAGTTGCATGCTCTGCGCCACTTCCGGTTTGGGGGAAAGGGTGAAGACCCTTCCGACCCCCGTAGTGGCGCACCTCGACTGCACACCGCGTGGAGGCACCTCTCCGCCCGCCATGAGGAGCAGGGCATGACACTCGTCGTGACCCTACAAGATCGGCTACGCGACCTCTACCCTAAGCCTGGAGCACCAATCACCGAGTATTGGGACGATGCAATGGACATACGTTGACCCCTGCTCGGCCTTGGTGCGCCCTACTCTATTCTAGAGTGGTTGGACGTGGTGCTACTCCACCTCGGTGAACAGTACAAGGAATTTCGGCGTGACATCTTTCGTAGCCATCCAGTGGCCGAGATCGAGGACATTGACCTCTCGACCGTCTTTGAGCAACTTCGGAATTACGAAGACATTCTGAAAGGTGAAGCTCACGACATGTCGTCTACCGCACCAGCCGCATATACGCACCAGAGTGCCTCAGCAGCGGCTGCAGTTGCCGCTCACAACACGTTTGCGCAAACTGGAGGCCTTGGGGGCGGTGGCCGAGTGTCCCATGACAGCGGAGGCCAAGGTGGCGGTCGCGGTGGTGGCCGTGGTGGGGGCCGCGGGGGCGGCCGTGAGGCACAGAAGTGCAGCTATTGTAACCAGACCGGGCACTTTTGGCATAGGTGTCCCACACTCCAACGTCAAATGATGGCGAGGCAGCAGCTGCAGCAGCCGCAGCAGCATCAGTGGCAGCAGCAGCAGTGGCAGCAGCCACCTCAGCAGCAGCAGTTCTGCCCGGTCTACCTACCACCCATTCAGCCTGGAGGACCAAACGTACCTGGACAGCATGTAGGCCAGGCAGTGGCAGCAGCTACGATGAGATTGTCCCCTAAGCAACAGCAGCAGCGGCAGCAGCAGCCATTCTTGCAGCCGCAGCCAGTCGCGGCACCATTCGCGTATCCCGGGCCCTACTATGTCCCACCGTTCGCCACGGCACCAGTTCCAGTGCCGGAGTGGGCCCAGCGCATCTACGACGCGGTTGAGGCTGAGTCTACTGGCGTCTCTCAGGGGGCGCTTCCAGAGTTACACCCGCCAGAGCCCTCAGCCACCACTCAGCACCCAGGTCCGCGACTTGGGTACACACATGTGACAACATCGCACACACTGCCCATGCACGAATGGCTGCTTGACACAGCGTCCTCACACCATATGTCCCCACATCGTCGCCTGTTTGTATCGTTGTATGCCACACATGATGTGCATGGTGTTCGGACTGGCTCTGGGGAGGTTCTGAGGGTTGAGGGCGTTGAGACTGTTGTGCTGCAAGCGCCGGGTGGGGTCATGTGGCTGACTGGTGTCTTGTATGTCCCTCGATTAAAGGTGAACTTGCTGTCGGGGGGACAGTTGGATAGACAAGCGGGCATGTCCACTCTTACGCGTTATCAGAAGTGCATGATCTATGGTGCGAACGGGGAATTGCTGGCTGATGGGTTACTCCACAATGACATGTTGTACCGACTGAAACTGTTTACCGCCTTTCCATCAGACCGAGCACAAGCACATGTGATGACCACCACGGACCCATACCACACAGATCTCATACACCGACGTCTGGCTCATATCAACACAGAACTGATCATTGATCTGCTGAAACATCAACCTGCTCGTGGTCTGAGTTCTCGAGACTGTCCACATGGGTTGAATGCGACAGCTTGTCTAGACTATCAAGAAGGTAAAGCACACCGACAGAGTTTTCCCGTGTCTCAACATGTGAGTAAGGAACCACTAGAACTGGTGCATGCAGACCTCATAGGACCCATGCCAGTTCCCTCTGTGAAGTATGTGTCACAGATGACTACAGTCGTTCCCGTTGGGCTTTTCTGTTGGTTCAGCCAGAACGGTCACCGTCCCTGTTGCCAGAGAGCAGCCAGAACGGTCACCGTCCACAGACCGAGCCGGTGATGCTCATGAAGCATCATCCGGGTCAACTGACACGCATACAACAACAGATACTCCTGTGTCCTCCTCCATACCGGACACAGACGCTGCCCCACAGGCTGACCCAGTCCGTTGGTCACAGCGCAATGTTGCAAGAGTCAACTACAGACAGTTTAAACACACCATCGGCCCAGCCACTATTACAGCACCCCTCATAGAGCCACTTACCGTCGAAGAGGCAAGGGGTCGCCCTGACGCGGCTGAGTGGGAAAAGGTGATGGTCGATGAATTGAATGCCCTGCTTGAGCATGGAGTCTACAATCTCGTCCCACTCCCACCTGGGCGGAAGGCTATTGACTTGAAGTGGGTGTACAAGGTCAAAAGGGACTTGCATGGCCTTTTGGAGAAATACAAGGCACGCCTTGTGGCCAAAGGTTTTCACCAAGTACCCGGTCGAGATTTTACAGACACCTATTCTCTAGTGGGCAAGTACACCTCCAGTCGTGTCTTACTTGGGGTCACAGCCCACGAGGGCTGGGAGGTTCATCAAATGGATGTAAGAAATGCCTTCTTGAATGGTCCCTTGGATGAGGAACTGTACGTGGAACGACCACCAGGTTTTGAAGATGGCACTGACCGAGTGTGGCTTTTGTTGAAGGCACTGTATGGATTAAAACAGGCACCACGACGTTAGAACAAGGAGATACGTCGCACATTGGAGGGCGGAGGGTTCATGCAAAGTATCTCTGACCCCTCCTTGTTCATTCGTTGGGTCAACAATGTTCCTGTTGCATTCATTGTGTATGTTGACGATCTCTTGATCCTCTCCCCTTCACTCTCCCTCATCCAGGACACCAAGGCACTGCTCACCGCGCACCACCGAATGACAGACCTAGGAGAGGCACACAACTTCCTAGGCATGACAATCACACGTGACAGAGCCGCACGCACACTCACTCTACACCAGGGTTGGTTCATTGCACAACTCACGGCACAGTTTGACTCCTTGGTCCATCATCTTCCGCGCCAACATTCTCCCATGAGTCCCGACGTGTATGCTCACCTTCTTGATGCACACACCATAGACTATGGCCCCGATACTGATCCTACCCTCTATAGACAGATCATTGGCAGCCTTACCTACCTCTCCTCCACCACACGACCCGACATCTCATGTGCTGTAAACACCTTGGCCTAGTTCAGTCAGCAACCCCGCACAACGCATCAGAAGGCATTGCTCAAGCTGTTACGCTATGTGCTTGACACTGCGTCGCTGGGTCTTGTCTCCACACCCGGCACGGGCATCTTGATTGATGGGTACTGTGACAGTGATTATGCACAAGACAGACAAGCACAAAGTCGGGGCGGGTATGTGTTTCGCATGTGGGGCACAACTGTCTCGTGGCGCAGTGCAAAACAGTCATGTGTTGCACAAAGTGTGGCTGAGGCAGAGTACATGGCGTTGGGTGAGGCAGCGTGTGAAGCCACATGGTTGCGCAGGCTGCTAGGAGAAGTGGGCATTACTGTGGAACCCGCACCACTGCATAGTCACAACTCAGCTGCACGTCGTATCACAGCCAATGATGGTGTGCTGCACCCACGCACGAAGCATGTAAGTGTTGACCACCATTTTGTACGTGAGGCAGTGGAAGCTGGCGTGGTGCAAGTGTGTGGTGTGAGCGGGGATGAGCAACTGGCAGACTTCCTCACCAAAGTCCTACCCTCCAACGCTCTTCTTGTACAACTTCATCAACTTGGCTGCATGCATGCAGCACCCTCGGCCAAGGGGGCGTGATAACCCTGTGTATATGTTTTCTGCCTTGTGTGTGGCCGTGTGTGTGCAGTGCATGCGGATCCGGCGGTCGGTGGTGATCCACGCTAGACGTGGCGACATCCTATGATGCAGGGCCTCCCTCCCCTTGGTCGCACCGTCATGTGTCAACCACCGGCCGTCGGCCCATGCCTGCTCCATCACCTAGTTTAGTCTTTGGACTTGCAGTAGGATACTCTGGACAATTGCTTCGCAGACCTATTCGAGACCTTACATTGTAGCTTTTCAGGACTATAATAGGTTTGTTTGATTTTTGGCCTAGTCTAGGCCATGTGTGGAGAGGCGCAGCTAGTGCAGCGCCTTTTAGGGTCGAGGGCCGAGTTTGGCCTCGACCCTCGCTGTTCGTCGGCGAGCTTTGCTCGCCGGCCGATGGATGGGGCTCGAGTAGCGAGCCTCACCCGTAACAGGGGTGTTCCCTGTTTCTCGGACACTTGTACCTTTTTCGTTGCTCCTAGATCTAGATCTGAACCTAACATGGCCGTTTGACCACCATCCTTGACACCGTTTGTTGCGTTGAGGTCGTGGCTCTATTCTCATTTGCTGACCTCCTTGGTGCATTTCCCACAGCCTCCACCCCCATCTCACCTCACAGGCAGGATGTTTTAAAAGTGGATGATCGAGCATGGCTAGAGGATACGGTATAAATGACCCTGTACTTGTGCCTCATTTGACTCTCTACTGTGCTTGGCCATGACTACACAACCCAAAATTACCTTCTTCGTCAACCTCCTTGCATAGTTATCCCCGTGTCCTCATGCAAGAGCCCTTCACTGGCAAAGCGAGTAGTGCAGTATGTGGTTCCTACATTCTGCCTTGGACTGTGCTTTTGATTTTAGTGTTTGGTGGCATTCGACGACTACACAGCTAGTGACTAGGCTTGGAGCCTTGATGGACATAGTGGGACTGGCTACGTGTTCCTCTAGGGTGGCACGACCATATCATGACATAGTGGAAAGTAGGGTTGCATTGCATGTAGCTCACCAGCGGATGAGTATACTATGCTAGGCACTTGAGCTGCTAATGCGTTGTGGTTGTAGCATTTGTTGTTGGATTTTTGTGATTTTGTACATTGTATCATTGTGTATTGTAACAACCAGAAATGGATTTTCAATTGTAGATGTTTTCGGTGTGTTTCATGCACGTAGGAAGCATATTCCTGTTGAGAATCCCTTTGTGTGTGATATGGTGGGACGACCAGTGATCTATATCATCTGGGCTAGTATGGAGATGCAAGGGGGTAATTTCCTAGCCAAAGCATTAGTGTGTGGAAAGTTCCTAGTGGCCATTTGTTCTCTCCGGCTTCACCGTTTTCCGTAGGGAGGTTGAGAGTGTACGTATTGAATCTCGAGCATCTCATTGTACACTTGTGTTGACTTTGCACGTGTATGGTTCTATGTACCATCAGGTCACGAGGGAGTGCTATAATGTGAGTTGCCCCTGTTTGCTTGTACAACTTACTGTGATCACTTGGCCGTGCCCATGCTTGTGGAGATTTGTGATGCACACCATCAGCTGGCAGTGGAGAACCACTGGTGGGGTCCATGCACCACTAACTGTACACACCTACCAAGGCATCCCAAGTGATTTCTGGGGCGCTGTATAGAATTATTGTAGTTGCTAGAGTTTTCTCAATGGACCCGCTCTTGAGCCCGATTTGCATGTTTTGCGTTGTGTGTCCACAGATTGATGTTGACTGCATCTCTAGGTTCATGCAGTGTTGTGTTTGGATGGCTGTGCGCAGAGTTACCACCAAAAGAGTGGTTTTGGGGCAGTTTTAGGACAACCTGACATTGCCCCATGCATCACTTGTTGTGTGCTACGGCAGGTACTTATGCTACATGCTTAATGGTTGTCATATCTCACTGCATCACTAAGGTATTCAAGCTTATGAGACCTATCGTGTCTCCCTAGCCTAACCCTGGTTGCTCCTTGCATCTGTTTTTGTTCGTGGGTCAGCAGACTAGAGAGTGTTGCCACGTTATCGACAACTAATGAAAGAAACTTCCTGGTAGTTTCTCATATTTTTCCTTATTGTTATGCTGCATACAATAGTTTAGGGAGAGCTAGAAACATTTGGAGTTCCACTCGACAGCTGGTGCTCCTCTGAGTGAGCACTACTTCTTTAGCTCGGCAATTTCGAAGCTCGTTCATCGCTGCATTAAGCTATTAGAGAAAATGGTTGTTGAGGCCCTTCAGCCTGAAGAATTCCTGTTGGAGGTCCTTTTATATTCTTTCTATTTGTTCATGCCTCCTGTCGTCAATCCACATCCATCAAGGCAAGTAAAGAAGATGGCAAGGGATTCCATAGGCCCGTCAGCTCCATTGTCGTATGTATTGTTGGTGTCGTCGGTTCAACACCTTTTGCTGGGCTGCCTGCCACGTTTGTCTCTGCTAATCATGAAGAGTCATAAAATGCATTTTGTTTTCCCTCGATGGCAAAAGTCTTTGACATCCACCGTTAAGACTCAACCATCCTCGCGAGGCTTGGAAACTTATAAATGTCATAAATGTGCTGAAGACATGTGCTAGGTTGCACAAACGTGAAATCATCGGTTGCTCCTACAACACCGTTGCGCTATGATATGAAGTGTTATGCACAACATGAGAAAGTGCGTAAAAGCTTCCTAGCGACACAGCCGTTGACCAAGCGTCAGTGCCTGGTCAGATGGTGACGACAGTCACAGGTCGTACACACAACAGCAAGGGTTTGGCTGGGAGACACAAGACACAGTGTCAGAATGCTTCAATATAGCATATGCAGAGAGAAATGACAACTGACAGGTCCAGGGCATAAATACCTGCCGCGGCGCACGGCGGGTGTCGCACGCGGCAGTCCAAGAGCTGTCCTAAAACCGGCCCAAAACCACTGTTTTGGCCGTAACTCTGCGCACACATGTCAGAATCCTACGCCGTCTGAACCTAGACGTGCAGAATCAAAAGACGAACACAGCGACTGGTCACATGCATGCATCCATCGACTGACAGCGAGTATACAATGCAAAAACATGCAAATGGGCCTCATGCCCAGTCCGCCGAAAGGCGCCTGCAAGGCGTAGAAAGCACTGCAAGGAGTCCCGATGACATCTGGGGCTCTGGAACAACGGTCGGTCAGCTCCAGGCGGGTAGTCCGCCGCCTGTCGTCGCGCCGGTGTCACCAGGGCCGCCTGCCTCAGGGATCTGCACGAGTATGCACACGGCCGAGTGGTCACAGTAAACTGTACAGGAACGGCACAAAGCACAACACTCCCCCATGACCCGATGGTACGCATGTCCATACGCGTGCAGCCCGGGTACAACCACATAGTGAGTGACATAGACAGATGAGACGGCAACGTACATCCCACACTCAACCACTGTCAAGCATGGGGGAAAGCCCAACAGAACGAATGGCCACCAGGAACTTTCCGCGGGCAAGTGCCTTCGTCAAGAAATCAGCACGCTGCAAGTCAGTGCCAACCCACATGATGGAGATCACGCGTCGCTCCACCAGATCACGAACGAAGTGATGCTCAACCGCAATGTACTTTGTGCAAGCATGAAAAACACCAGAGTTCTCCGCAATGGCGAGAGCACTCTGGTTGTCGCAACGCAGCACAATAGTGGGTACTGACTGCCCAAGCTCAAGAAACAAGCGTTGCAGCCAAACTGCCTCAGGAGCCCCTGCCCCCTAAGCCACATACTCTGCCTCCGACGAGCTACGTGCGATGCAGCCCTGCTTCCCGCTTCGCCAAGACAAAGCGGTACCACCGAGCAGAAACACGTAGCCAGTGCGACTGCCCTCGTCAGGGCTCCAAGCCCAGCCGTTGTCAGTGTAGCCGTCAAGGACCACCGAACACTGCCGACGAAAGCAGAGTCCGAGATACGGCGTGGAGACAACGTACCGTACCACTTGCTCAGCCGCGTGAAGAGCTCTCGCACGTGGAGCCTGCGAGAACTGAGCGAGGAGGTTGACGGCGAACGCGATGTCGGGACGCGTGGTAGTGGCTAGGTACATCAAAGATCCGATAAGACGGAGGTACAAGGTCACGTCCACTGTCTCCCCCAGCTGTGTAGGGTCATCCACCTTCAGGGCATCCTGCCCATCAGGTGTGAGGGGTGTGGAAGCCGTGGGCACTGCACCAAGGAGATCGCTAAAGCGCTCCCCCATGACTCGTGCGTATCGGGCCTCATGCAGTAACAATGTCCGATGTCTGCGATCTCGCACGATCTCCATACCAAGAAGCACCGATGCAGGTTCGAGGTCCTTCATCCTGTAGGCGGTCTGCAGGACAGCCTTGGCCTCCTTCACGGCCTCCAGGGATGGAGACGCGATCAGAAGGTCATCAACATAGACCAGGATGGCGGTGAACCGCTCGGGTGTCGGTAGGATGAAGAGTGAGGGATCTGCCTCGCTCTGTACGTATCCTGCGCGAGTCAAGGTGCCATTGATCTCCCGGTTCCAACACCGTGGAGACTTCTTGAGGCCGTACAAGGACTTGCGGAAGCGCCAAGCCTTGTCACCGTCCTCAAAGCCTGGTGGCTGAGCCACGTAGATCTCCTCATCCAAAGAGCCATGGAGGAACGCGTTGTTCACATCCATCTGGTGTAGTTCACAGTCATGCTGAGCAACTTCACCGAACAGAGCTCGAGCTGAGGTCATGCGGCCAACAGGGGCAAAGGTGTCAGTGTAATCAACTCCCTCAATTTGAGAGAACCCCTTGACGACCAAGCGGGCCTTGTAGCGTTCCAGTGAGCCATCCGGCTTCGCTTTCTTGCAAAAGACCCACTTGACCTGAATCGCCTTCCTCCCAGGGGGAAGGTCGACCAGCTCGTAGACTCTGTGCTCTCGGATGGGGCAAAGCTCATCCTCGCAAGCAGCTCGCCAGGCCTCAGCATCCTGCAATGAGAAAGCCTCCCTCAATGTGCCCGGGTCAGGCGCCATAGAGGGGGAACTCTGCGTGGCAAGTGCACACGCCCCAGTGACATGTCTGACAGCCACGAGATCAGCTGCTGTGTCACACGCGATATGGAACTCGCGAGTGACCAGGTCGTGCCCTATAGGGCACGCTGGGTGTACCTCTGAAAGCTCAGTGCGGACACTCAGGCCTAAGGCCTTTGTGTCTGGATCACCGCTCGCGATGCTGCGAGAGGAACGCCTGGTTCCGGGACCCGACACTCGCTGAGCTCCGGAATCCAGTGGTCGAAGGCGACCACCGGGCTCACGGGAGTAACCGGATGTCGAGGGGCGCACCTCACGCTCAGGAACAGGCACGACCAAAGCTGGTGAGGGCTGAGACGAGGCAACCGGAGATGCCGTGCGAGGAGAAGCATGTGTGGGGGACACTGAGCTGGGAGTGACAGCTAGCCCGGACACTGAGACAAGAGTGTCGAGCGACGTAGGGACAGGAGTGGGCTGGGCTGGGTCAGACACCGGAGCACGGGTGCCAGTGGACACAGGTGATGATGCAAGAGGAGGCGTGAGAGCAGCGGTATCTGTGGGGTGTGAAACAGGCTGAGCAGGCGGGATCTCTGGACCAACGGCAATGATAGCCGGGTCATCAAGTGCTGGAGATCGAGAGGGGACTCGAGCGGACACATCAGCCTGACGAGAAATGGTCACCGGCGGAGAAGTCTCCCCCATCCGCCGAGGACCCTCACAGGAAGGGACATGAGCTGCGGAGAGAGCTGTGATCGAAGCCAGATCACGGTATGTGAGAGAATAAAAAAACAGCGCGTCACGGGACTCAATGACACGACGGCGAGTGGGATCCCAAAAGCGCTAGGCCTTCGACCGCGGGGAGATGCCGATGAAAGCACACAAGCGACCCCGAGGGGAGACCTTGGACCCCTGCTGGTACTCGGTGTACCACACGGAGGCTAGGGAACCCCAAACACGTGCGAGACAAAGATCAGCACGATGGTCAAACCAGAGCTCGTACGGTGTAACATGATCCGGAAGCGGACCATGCGGGAGGCGGTTCCAGACCCACGTCATGTAGGCGAAGCCCTCAAAGGCGAAGGACTCCGGGAGAACGCACTCAGACCGCATGGCGCGGACCGCATCCTCCATGGTGCGGTTCCAGCGCTCAGAGACACCGTTCTGCTGTGGGGTAGTAGGAGCGGAGACCTGGTGAAATATGCCGTGCTCAGCAAAGAAGGAGTCCATCTCACGGAGGAACTCGCCGCCGCGATCCGAGCGAAAGGTATGTAGCGTGTGGCGAGACTGACGCTCAGCCATCACGAGCCAGAGCCGAACCGCAAGGGCGGCGTCGCTCTTCTGACGCAGACTGTAGACCCACCGCATCCGGGGTGAAGTCATCAGTCAGCGTCAGAACATACCNTGCCGCCGCGATCCGAGCGAAAGGTATGTAGCGTGTGGCGAGACTGACGCTCAGCCATCACGAGCCAGAGCCGAACCGCAAGGGCGGCGTCGCTCTTCTGACGCAGACTGTAGACCCACCGCATCCGGGGTGAAGTCATCAGTCAGCGTCAGAACATACCATCCCCTCTCGGACAGGGACTTGACCGGGAGAGGACCAAGCAGGTCCGAGTGGACCAACTCGAGTGGCCTGAGTGCTCGGGAATGCGAATCAGGATAAGTGCACCAGTGCATCTTTGCCTAAGCGCAAAAAAGACACTCGGTCTTGGGTGGCTTCTCGAAAGAAGCCACGTCAAGGCCAAGAGCGGGCTTTGTCCGTCTGAGCTTCGACACAGTGTCGGAGCCCACATGACACAGACGTCGATGAAGCAACCTCTGGTGTTCTGGGGATAGAACACCAGTGACAAGAACATGACCAGAGGAAGGTGGAGAGCAAGGGGAGGATGGCCGAGCAATGCGATACAAATCATCTACGACTGAAGCACGCAGGACAATGCTACGGGTGTCAAGAGCAGTCACCGTCGCTGAATCAGCGGTATGCTCAACGGAGAGACCTAACAGAGTGCAGGCACGTACAAGCAGCAGACTGAGCTCAAGATCAGGCACAAACAGCACGTCAGAGAGATACAGGNCAACCCCAACACCGTGGACCGGTAAGGACTGACCAGAGCCTGTACGAACAGAACGGACAGTCGTGACAGGACCAAGTACCACAAAGTCACTACGACGACACGTCATGTGGTGGGTGGCACCGGAATCGATGATCCAAGTGCCACCGGAGTCACGACTGGTGGACGTCACTGTACAACGAGCAATGGAACACTCGGCATCAGAGGGATGCTGAGCCGTCAGTGGGAATGAACGACGTACATCACGAAGGTGAGACTCATGAATCCAGTCAGTACAGTCAGGCCTAACATCATCACATGCGGACTGTGCTCTCCCACACGTGTCATCACGAGTCACGAGGACGGACGAACAAGCAGTCTGTGATCCACTCGACGATGACAACACACTCGCACCTCCCTGAAAGCGAAGTGCTAGAAGATGACGAAGCTCGGCGATGGTGCGGTCACGTGGGTCTGGATCACTGCTGCTCGCTGGTGAGGACGCAGGAATAGCTGCAGTCGTGGTCGCCGTGCATCCAGAGGAGTGTGCGGGCGACGTGCCAGACGCGGTGCGAGCAGCATGGGCAGCCTGAAGTCCACGAGTGATGCGCCCCCAGTCAAGCGGCTGCTGGCAATCGGTGTAGCGATGGGCACCTCCACAGTTGTAGCAGTGCAAGGAACGGCCACTGCTACCACTGGATGACGACTGCAACTAACCCGATCCGCGCTTCCTATTCTTCTTCTTCCCGTGGGCAGCTGCTGCAACACCCTGCGTCTGCATGGGTGTAGACGGGGTCGAAGAGGAGGCGGAAGATGAGGTCGTGATGGAGGTAGATGAGGGTGACTGCAGGAGGGAAGATGGTGGTGAGGCAAGGACTGCTGCAGCGAGGGAAGTCTCCTGATGTGCTACTGCTGCCTCGCGGGCCGACGTCACCTGGAGGAAGAGTTGATGAGCCCAAGGGAGCAGCTGTAGGGTGGCTGAGAATGGCTCGAGAGCAGCGTCGTTGTACCGTGTGAAGATGTTGGTGTACTCCAGGCGAGCTCNCTCCGAGCATGATCGTCCGAAGTGCCCACAGTTGTGTGCCCCCTGAGGTCCCCAGACGCGTGTAAATACGCATGGCACGTCGCCAGTAATCCGCCGCAGGCTCCGCTGCTCCCTGACGGAGCGAGTGGAAAGCACGAATGTGTGACGCACGCGTAGCGTGCGTCTCTGCAGCCAGTAGGGACAACGCCAGATCCCAGCCTCCACGAGGATCTGCTCCTGTGCTTGTGCCAGCCTCGCCGAGGAAAGGGCAGAAGTCGACGACAGTCTCGCGTGGCATGGCGTAGAGAAGTCCTCGCATGGCCCGGGCTGCTGTCAGCACCTGTGCTGGATCTGTAGACTTGTATGGGCTATGGTAGTAAGGCCATACTCCCTCGGAAGTGGCCCACGCCTGAAACAGGATCTCCCAGCAGTCAAATCCATCCTCGCTGATGTATCGTGGAGGTGGTGCCTCAAAGTCCTTTGGCTGCCGCTCCGTGGGGAGAGCAACCGCAGGCTGAGGAGGGCGAGAGACGGGGAAAACTCCTAGAAGGGGGTGATCACCAGGGAAGTCAGGTGAGGGCCGTATCGGGGACATGGGTGGAGGTCGGATACCCGTCTGCAGCTGGCGGAGGCGCTCCTGTAGGAGTCGAATCTCCCGCTCCTGGGAGTCATCCTCGAAGCCTGGCATGAATGGCTCGTCATCAAGGAGGTCCGCAGGTGGTGGGGAAACCACACCAGGAGGTGAAGCAGGCGGAGCACCTGTCACAGGCACCTGGGTGGCGGCCGCAACGCCGGCAGCTCCCTCAGAAATCCGCGATGGAGCCGTGGACTGAGCGCGTAGGAGCTCAGTCAGCGTGCGGATCGCGTTAGTCTGCTCTCGCTGCAGACGACGCATCTCCTCCTGCTGGCTACACAGGTCCTCAATGGCCTGCGAGCAAGGGCTCAATACCCCTGAAGAAGAGGAGGAGGGATCACCTGGTCCCTTGTCCTTGTCGTCGGGCGACCTCATGTCGCCGCTCACTATGGGACGACAGGTCAAGTTTGCCGGATTTCAAAACCGTCTGCGTTTCTCGGGAAGTTAAAACGCTGGAAACTTTTCACTTTGCGGGTGAAAATTTGGCAAAGTGTAATGCTGACGTCAGCAAGTGGTTGCTGACGTCAGCACGACCTGATGACGTCAGCAATCAACAATGCTGATGTCAGCTCGTCCCCTTCCTTTTTTTTCTTGTCACGGTTCTGCCGCTACGCGGTGGCGCGCGGTAGCTCCGCGGAAGCTGCGTAGCAGCTTCCGCCCAGCTGCTGCTGCAGCTGTGCTGTCAGCTGCAGCAGCAGCTGCGTAGCTGCGTGCGCAGTGGTGGCAGCAGCGGCTGCATTGCTGCTGCTGCTGCTACGCGCGGCGGCTGCTGCTGCACGCGACGGCTGCTGCTGCGCGCTGCGGCTGCTACTGGCTGCCGCCGCCGCGCGGTGCTGCTGGCTGCCGCCGTCGCGCGCTGCTGCTGCTGCCACTGCTGCGCTGTTGCTGCCGTCGCAATTGCCGCTGTTGCTGCTATGCCGCTGCCGCTACTGCGCTGTTGTTGCCGACGCTGCTGCTGCGCTGCTGCTGCCGCTGCTGCTGCCACGCTACTGCGGCGGCTACTGCTGCTGCGTTGCTGCTGCGCTGCTGCCGTCGCTGCCTCTGTTGCTGCTCCTCTGCTGCTGCGGCTGTGGGGGGCGGCTGCACGCACCGCAGCCGCCACACACCTCTGCATGGCGGTATACGCCACTGCTGCTGCCTCAGCACCTGCGATCTCACGTGGTGGGTAGGGTACGTGGACGGCGACCGGCCGTCTCCAACAGGTCCCAGAAGCTCTGCTGCAGCGGTGGCTCTCACTGCTGCTACTCTGCTGCGTCTCTGCTGCGCAGCTCACTTAAAACTGTCTCACTGCTCTGATACCATGAGAAAGTGCGTAGAAGCTTCCTAGCGACACAGCCGTTGACCAGGCGTCAGTGCCTGGTCAGACGGTGACGACAGTCACAGGTCGTACACACAACGGCAAGGGTTTGGCTAGGAGACAGAAGACACAGTGTCAGAATGCTTCAATATAGCATATGCAGAGAGAAATGACCAGTGACAGGTCCATGGCATAAATACCTGCCGCGGCGCACGGCGGGTGTCGCACGCGGCAGTCCAAGAGCTGTCCTAAAACCGGCCCAAAACCACTGTTTTGGTCGTAACTCTGCGCACACATGTCAGAATCCTACGCCGTCTGAACCTAGACGTGTAGAATCAAAAGACGGACACAGCGACTGGTCACATGCATGCATCCATCGACTGACAGCGAGTATACAATGCAAAAACATGCAAATGGGCCTCATGCCCAGTCCGCCGAAAGGCGCCTGCAAGGCGTAGAAGGCACAGCAAGGAGTCCCAGTGACATCTGGGGCTCTGGAACAGTGGTCGGTCAGCTCCAGGCGGGTAGTCCGCCGCCTGTCATCACGCCGGTGTCACCAAGGCCGCCTGCCTCAGGGATCTGCACGAGTATGGACATGGCTGAGTGGTCACAGTAAACTGTACAGGAACGGCACAAAGCACAACACAACATACAACAAGTGAAGAAGTGAAGAAGTTGAAGATGTCAAGAAGAACACGACTTGTGAAAAGGGACACTAAGTCACTTGTAATTGGTGATGAGTGTACCTTAAGTGCCCGCACTGTGGATCACACTAGTTCAAATGCAGAAAACGAGTGAGGTGCAGTTGAGTTTCTTGGTGATTGGAGCAATCAACATGTAAGAAATCACGTCATGATTAGGTGCTTTGAGAGACTGCCAAGAAGTCAAGGGTTTAAAAAATCTCGCCGCTCCTTCACAATTTCATAGCGTTCTTGAGAACTAGACCAAAACTTAGTCCTGCAAAACCTTGTGGAAAGTGGTTGAAGGTGTGAGAAACTTTTATAAGGGAACGTCGAGAGGAAGATCAAGTTGTTAAAGTGCATACAACCAATCTGCGTACGTATCCGGAATTCATCGTGGAACTATTTTTTCAGAAAAACTTGTGTACGGCGTTTAGGGACTCGTATATGTACGGAACATAGCAACCCTAGATGTACTGGTAGTGAAATCTAGAACGTGGGCTCAGGTGTTGTGTTCGTCTGGGTGCTGATTGCGGCTCCTGTGTCGAGGATCCCGGAGAGATCCCGGAGAGGAAAATCTCTCCGACTCGGGCGCTTTCACGAGTGCTGGCTCGCAGGCAGCCGACGTGTATTTCCGTGCACAAGAGCCAACGTTGTTTCACTGCTGACTCCCATGTCCGAGGCCAGTTTCCACGCAAAGCTAGCACCACACCGCCACCATGGCGGGGCCAGGGCGTAGCGGCAGACATGGCAAGCTCGGCGGATTAGCGGGAGGAGGCGGAGGAGGGAACGTGCTAGGAAGCGTATTCAGGCGACCACTGACGTTTCTGAAGTGGCTTCTGCCGTTGGCTTTGCTGCAGCTGTTTCTCACCCTGCTCCTGTCGAACCCAAAGGTGAGATTCGATTATGGAGGAGGAGGAGGCGGAGGAGGCAGTGGAAGAGGAGGAGGAGGAGGAGGAGGAGGAGGAGGAGGAG
>SZWC01012901.1:7652-42085 GCA_023375785.1 Penium margaritaceum | reverse complement strand
AGGCAAAGATTCACCCTCACAAACCAGGATGTTGGGGCAGCAGCCAACGTTGCTGCTATTGCTACGGCTGCTGCTATAGTTGCTTTGGCCGCTACTGCTAATTCAAGTTCAGGCAGCAAGCGACCATACCCGTTGCTGCTGATTCTGGTGCTGTTACTACTCCTTCATCCGGGAAAACTGTGGCTGATGTTACGGCATAGATTGTGGTGCATTTGGCAAGGGACTGAATTGACTACTGTTACCACTGCTGCTATTGTTAGTACTCATGCTGCTTCTCCTGGTTCAACTATACAAGGTTGGCCGTTGCTTCTTGCTTCTCATGTTGATGTAGCCACCGTGGCCATGGAAATCTCTACAGCTTAGCTGCTGCTACTGCTGATGCTTCCGTAGCTGCAACTAAAAACAATATGGCTACTTCTGCAGCTTTAGAGTGCTGAAGATGAAGGTGGCATGGAACTTTCTACTGCTCACTTTTAGGTTCTACGACTACTTCTTGATGCACTTAACTGCTACAATCTAGCTATAGCAGATATGACTTTCTGCCATTGAGATGGTCTGCTGCAATGCAAGCCTGCTCTCACTCATAGCTGCTTTTGTGGCAAAAGAATTGGGGTTTGTGGCAATGCTACAATGTGAAGGTTCCCAGGTGGATCAGTACCGTCCCCAAGGGAGCTCGCTTGTGTTTTGAAAGTACATTGGTTCTGACACCAGTACTCGATGGAGGAGGTTGTAGTTGGGAGCTAGATTGCGTGTTGGAACAACAAGAAGGTGTCACACTAAAAAATGGCGTCAAACCAACAATATGGTGTTGAACCAACAAGGGGAAAGGGGGGGGGGGTGGAGGGGAAGGGAGGGCCACCCAGTACAGTACATGTTGTGTGTTCCTAAACAGAGTCAATGTTGAACGTTCATCCGTAGAGTGAAGGTAGAGTGTTGTAATTCAAGTGCAGGCTGAGAGACTCTGAAGACAATCAAGGTTCGTAGTGTTCTCAGTTGTGAGCCTTCACTATGTCTCAGGTCCAGTGCTGAACCCTAATGATGCTATCGGTCACTACCATGATGCTTGGTGGTGGGAAAATGCAGAAGTTTTCTTGTTCCTGCATTCTGACAAAGAGAATGAGATTTCATACATTGTCTGTGTGTGTGTGTGTGTGTGTGTGTGTGTGTGTGTGTGTGTGTGTGTGTGTGTGTGTGTGTGTGTGTGTGTGTGTGTGTGTGTGTGTGTGTGTGTGTGTGTGTGTGTGTGTGTGTGTGTGTGTGCATGTTTTTTCAACAATCCTCGATGCAAGGGAAGTGATGCATGTCACAAAGGACTTAAAGGGTCTCTTACCAATGCAGTAAATGTGGGTCATATGGTAAGGATGACAATCAAATGTCGATTACGTAGGAGTACCATGGGGTTTACAAAGCTTATAATCATGACTGGAAACAGAATTCCAGAACTAGAACTAGAATTCCAGTCTGAAAGTAGAGCTGGAACCGCAGTCTCCATTCCGTTCTACAGCTATGGTTCCAAACTGGTCCATAAACTGGGTAGCTATGCACAACAGTAGTAGCAGCTCAGTATGTTCTATTAGTACACACCAGCAAAACTGGCAGTCACCTTGTTGCAGTAACTGTGATTGTGAAAGTGATAACCACAGCTGCTCCTGCTATGAGAGTAGCAGCCGAGGCTGCTCTCAAATCATCATCAGCTGCCATTGTAGCGGTTGTAGATGCCAAAGATGCAGCAACCATTGCCGGGGCCGCCACAAGAATGCCACAAAACTACAAGGCAACTCTGAAGAAGGACGAACCTACGTCAACAGCAGTAGCTTAAGCATTAAATCAGAGGTAGATTTTACAAAGCACGTGCTTCGTGGAAGCTCCTACTGTACAGCGCAGCGTGATTGGACCAGCAGCAAGCCTGTGAACTCGCAAAGACTTGGATAAAAAACACGCTGGAAACGTGCTTTGGGTTGCACGGAACAGACATCGACAAATGTGACACTAGTGCGCAATGGGCACAAATGAAACGTGGCTGTGAACACGTGCAAAGATGTGACACTTGTTGCTTCAGAGCGAGGACGTACACGTTTGGTATTGCTGTACGCTTGATTACATCATGGTCCTGTGGACATTTCCACGATGTAAAATAGACGTGGCAATCGGAGTTTGTTGTAGAATCTGTCTCTCTCCAACGTTCGACATCTTCACCCTTTCTTGAACAGCTATGGAAAAATGACGGCATCCCGCATAGGTCGTTGCCAAAGGTCGGCTCCTGCTGTTGATGCATATAGGAATGCAGAGCTTCGGGTGCAGACTAGGAGCGAAAACGACATACTCTACAAATTCATCCTTTAGCATTACACTAGTAACCCTTGAAAATTCTGTTACGTGACGAGAGGATAGAATTTCTGATTGGTTAAGACCATGTAGGGTGCTTTCTTCGTCTAGAGAATTTCTTTATCAGGTTTCCCTCTATATCGGTTAGGGAAAAACGCAAACCTCGCCCCATGATGTGCACGATTTATCAAATCCGCCCATTGCACTAATTGTTTTGACATGCTCACCCATGGTACGAAGTTACATGACAATCGTGCTCATAATACAAAATTTTATATGAGGTTGCCCCAAATTCACTCGTTTTTTAATATAATAAGATTCTAACATCAAAGTACCCCTAGTATTCATATGAGCAGGAGGCAAATGGGCCCCTGAAAGATGCAAGTCTGGTCATGCAGCAACTGCGTCCCATTGTCGTGTTCCGCACTTGTGCCCCACCTGCGCTTCACCTGTGCACCACATGCGCCCCACGTGCGTCCTAACCTACGCCCCACCTTAGCCCAACCTCTGCCCCACCTACGCTCCACTCGCACATGCCCCCACTTTTGCCCCACCTGCTTCCCACTTCCGCCGCACCTGCGCCCAACATGCATCCCACGTGAGTTCCAATTGTGCCACAGCTGCGCCCCATCTATAAGCCACCTGTGTCCGGCCGGTGCCATACCGGCATCCTAGCTGCGTCCCACCTACACCCCACCTGCGCTCCATAAGCTCCCCAACTATGCCCCACATGTGCCACATCTCTACCCCACCAGCGTCCCACAAGCGTCCCAACTACGCCCCACATGCGCCTCACTTGCTCCCCACATGCACCCCACTTGCACCCCACCTGCGGTCCAACTGGGCCCCACCTACGACCCACGTGCGCCCCACCTGCGCCCAACTTGTAACCCACGTATGCCCCAGCTCTATCCCACCTACGCCGCACCTTCCCCCCACAAGCGTCTCGTCGGCGCCCTAACGGCGCCCCACGTGCACCCCTTCTGCGCCCTACATGTACACCGCCCCATCTGCGCCCCACATGTACGCCACCTACACCCCACCTACGCCCCACCGGTGTCCCAAGTCCACCCTACCTGTGCCCCACTTCCGCCCCACCTACGCCTCACCTGTGCCCAAACTGCGCCCCACCTGCGCTCCACCTGCGCCCTACTTGCACCCCACCTGCACCTTACTTGTGCCCCACACACTCCTCACATGCGCTCATCTAGGCCTTACCTACACCTCGCATCTAAAGTGTGCCTTACCTGCACTCCACACGCGTCCCACCACCACCCCACCTGCACCCCTCTTGTAACTCAATTGCGCCCCACCTGCGCCCCACTCGCACCCCACTTGCGCTCCACCTGCACCCCACCTACGTCGCACCTTCTCTCACCTCCACCCCACCTACACCCGACCTACGCTCCACTTGTGTCCTACGTGCGCCCTGTTGAAGTTCGTTGGCCACTCACAACTTTGTGCCCTCTTGCCCATCACACACTGTGGAGGATTGGGCTGATGGAGGCAACGGATAGGAGGCTTTGACTTGTTCTCCCATGGAGTCATTGGACTATAGATTGGGTCTAGTATTTGTGATCCCTGTGAAGCTTTCCATGGAAATTCATTTAGAAAAAATGATCCAGCCAGGTACCTGAGTATAGGAGGCCACCACCATAATGACATCAAAAAAGGAAAATCTAAGACCTTGTAGATGGCACCACTTGGGAAGGTTCCACTTGGTGTATCCTTTTGGTGTACTTTTGCATGGAAAAAACCATGATTTATCTCGGCTATGACAGGCTGAGTGTGTGGCAGCCACGTAAGTTACAGCCATGTTCATGACCTTGTAAAAAGAGACAACCATGTCAGTTCCAGAGATGGCACACAACCCAAAAATACAAGAACCTTGCAATGTCACCCAAGGATGCTAGATATCATCTAATGCCTATATTGAATCCCACATGGCCAAAGATAATACTAAACTCAGCAGGAACATGAGGGCCAGAAGATGCCCGAAGGGAAACCACACCCAAAGCAAATTGGAAGCGCTGGGCTTGCAGTTAGAGGAACAGCAGGTTTTTCAGTACTTGAATTATTTCAGAACTATATTCTGAGTGATCACTGGCAGCATAGCTTTGTTGGCTTGGATAACGCAATTTTAGCCACAGGTTGTACTGAAGAATCTCAACTATGGTCAGTTAAGGTAGACCTGGCTTTGTTACTGACCTTCCTCTCACAATCTTGGGAGAGGGAACCTGTTTCATTATCCTCGCGTAGGATAAGAGCCATAGAGTAAATTCTCATGGTAAAATACAAGCCACGCTCCATACTCTAGTTTTGATTACAAAATATCTCCAAGCTTAAATCGGCACACAAACATTACTTGATGTCAGTGCTCATCGCCGCTCCTCATGGAGTCATCGCTCCCTTGCAAGATTGCGATCAAACAATGCAAAGTTTTTCTTCCCTTTTCTTCTAATCAAAACCCCCTCATAGGTTTCAGGATTTTCTTTTTTGTTCAAGTGGATTCTGAGAAAGCAAAAAACCTACATCCTCATTAGGGAATTTGTATTTCAGAAAAAAAAGGAGTGAAGTATAGATCAGGATCAAGAAAGAGTGTCATTTTCAACATGCTTTTTCTGACCCATTAACTGTTATGTTCGGTGGAACGTAGGTGGTTCACAGGTGAATCTTGAGGAGTGAACAAAGATATGGGAAAACAGAACACTAGAAGAAATCATCATTAGTAGTACATGTTATTGGACTTTTTTTTTTGAACTATTGAGCACATACATACATACAAGAGAAAAAACAAGAAAGAGCCTTGCTCGGGGTCTTGGGTGCGTACAGTGCCACATCGTAAGAGGATGTTTTGAGAAAATCCTCTGAAAATTCAGGGGATTTTGTGAATATCGATGCGCATCTTCATAGAAGTCTAGCACCGTTTAGAAGTCGACCAAACAGAATACCACAAAAAAAAAGGTAGTTCTTCCAAAGAATTTGGAACGATTTCTATCATTCTGATTCATCACATCAAAACTTGGTTTTGTCATATGCATTGCAATTTTTGCATCCCTTTGCAAACACTCTTGGAAGGTACAAGTCTTTTTCAACAAGACGCCTATTCATCTTGGCCATCAGATCTGGTCGCTATCTTTAAGCATCAGGCGAGGTTTTTTTTTCAGGTCGGTAATCGATGTCATCTTCAAAGTTATACTAAAGAAGCTCCATCTGTTGAGTTTGTTGACGGCTCAAATCTACTCAATTCTTTAGGTAAGTCATTCTATGGTAATCAATGTAGAAAACAATCATTCAAATTCCAAGTAAAAATGTCACATCTTGGTTGTGTGAATAACTGCGGACATCTCCTTTTTATACACTGCATGATCAGCTCCAGCCCACGTAATTTTTTTGACATGTGTGCAACCAGCTATTCCCCACAACTGTTGTCTTGGAGGAGAAAGAGGAGAAAGGCTCTGATTGCTTGATCGGACACATTGGTGGCAATGATGAAGTCCACTGTGGAATTGGAGAATTGTATGTCGGGCGTCGAGGTCAGGCTACTTCTCAAAGAGATGATTTCTTCTTGTTTGATATCCATCCAACGCAACTCAGCGGTTTTGTGAGTAAGATCAGAGAGAGATGCTGAAAGCCTAGGATAATCTCACAAAAAACAGAGGTAGTAATATTAGATCCCTACAAACACTTGGATTTTCCAAACATTGGTGGACATTGGCCAATCCTATCCTGATCCACCAGTCGCCACTGATGTGGCAGAAAAACTCAATCGAATGGTGACTGAAGTCGCACTTCAAATCATTTAATTAGAATTCCCTTCTTTGTAAGTATTTTAAGACAGTCTATAGGTGACCACCATGCTCGATAGTGTGCGGACTTACACCAGTGTGCCATTGAGATATATGGCAGCAGATTTTTCAAGGTAATTTCTAAGAACATTGGTCATTGCCACCAAAAGTTTTAACAGGGAAACTGAAAGTTTTAACATTATGATCGTGGACTCAAAACTCACATAGCATGGGTAGAATGATGTCTTTGTGATGTGCTTACCAGATAAGCGGATCAGATGGTCGCCACTCTACTATTCAATTTTGGTAAAGATCCTCGCTTCTCAAACATGGTTGAAATTTTACTTGATTACAAGAGAGGGTAGCGGCTCTTTATGGCAATGTCTTTGGAAACCATTTATTACATTTTCATTTTCATTCCACTAGTCTCCATTTTTCACAGTGAGTATTTGAGCGGCGTATGGTGACATGGATGGCCTGATAAATTCTTGAAAGACAATCTTCCATAACATTTTTCAGCTTGTTCAGATCTTTGGTTGCTCATGTGATAGGTCTCCTTGGTCAACAATGCATTTTGGTCCAGAACTTGGCCTCAGGTTCATGTTGTGATCAACGTTGCATTTTTGAGAAAAGCTATCAAGCCATTCTACTTGGTAAAACCCCTTAAAACTATTTGGCAATAGGTGAAAATTCCTTCAGAACAATTGTAATGTTGTTGAGTATATCCATGCATTTGAGGCAGATAAGGCTGTTGAGTTTGTTGCTTTTGACCCTGCTACCTCCCTCCTTTTCCGTGGATCTAGGTGGATTAGCCACAACCGAGCTCCGGGTCATAGGCAACTCTTAGCCATGTCTATTGATATCAGCATTGTGCATCATTTTGTGGCTGCTGCAGCTTATCCCAATGCTTCTTCCCTTGCTGCTTCCCATAACCTTTGTTGCGCCTTGGACCTCTTGATCAAAGATATGCCCTGTTTTTCCCATTCATGTTGATGTAGACTACACAATTTCTCTTGTCCTCTTCCATATGGTGTCAATTCATAAGATATTTTCCAAGGATGATTTAATTATTGAGTACTATACAAGTTCTTCAGACCATTACATGTTGCACTCTCCCTATATGCAGACGAAGAGGTTAACAAAGTTGATGAATCTTCAATCATCTGGTGATGGTTCCTCTTTCAAGTTTCCCAGGTTTGGTCTACAAACCGAGCCTTTTAATCGTCTTAATGCTTACAAAACTCTGAAAAGCTCCTCCATTCAGTAGAATGAATACAGTTTTGTAACAACCCCTTAGATGCACCCGTAACAATGTTGCTGGTTGGTCGTCCTCATATTCATCTTCAAACTTTGCTATCTCAGGAACAGTTCTCTGAATCATTACGATATGTTCAGATGGATGATCTGTCTCCAGAGAGTGTTCCAACAGGTATGACTTCTCGCAAGTCCAGAATACCAATTGGTCTTGCTATTGAATGGCATCCATCTCCATCAAGTTGGAGGTATGTGTAGACTGGGAATTCCCTCCTCCACGAAAAGAATAGTGGATTTAGTCCACAAGCCACTCTGTTCTTGCGTACGAGAAACATAGTCTGTGATATTGCTCCAGTTGGTTATTGCGATCATATGTGGAAGGGCATTCTAGGTACATCATGTTACAATTGCCTATTGGATGTCACATTTAAGCCTTTGTTGAAGTAAAATCACAGTTCATTGAATGTATTTTGCTAGTGATTACCGTTTTACAGCAAAACCATGTGTATTGTGTCATGTTAGAATGTTGACCCAAGTGTTGAAGCTGGTACCATGTTCAACCTCCTCATTCCATTTCCCAAAGCATAAGATGGTGACATGCGCGAAGTCATTCTAGTACTCCTGTGGAGTCAAAGAATCTTGCCGCGTCATATTCATCTGCTCAAATGGTAGAACGTATGCGATGAATGATAAAAGGAAGGTTGCGTGAACCACTAATGGAATCCAATAGATTCTTAGTATTGTTGGATTTCCTTCGGATCGGACCGCCAAGTTTATCTTGTGTCACATGAAAGTGACACTGCAAGGTCAATTTCATTCCAATCGTTACTGACCAAAGCAGTGGTGAAGTGTACCTCCAAACCAGCTCCAATCAAACAATTTTTTTCTCTTGAATTTGATGTGTTGAATAGCTTCACAAATATTGGCCAGATTGGGATTCACTTGAGCGTTTCTTTATGTGTGATTGCATTTGTAGCTCCTCCATTGTTAAAGTGAGTTGTTGGAGCAGATGGTTGTGGAGGCTCTCAAGTCCTAGCAGTTTCTAGTTTGGTTCATCATTTGTAAAATCCAGTTGACAGGTAACTCCTCGTATCATGCTATGTGTCACCCTGACAGGAAACGATAGAGGCAAGGGGTTTTCTGAGCCTAAGGGTTCCATCATAAAATTCATCATCGGAGTCATCAAAGTTGCATACGAAGCAACTATGATGCATACAATGAAAGGCAGGATGCTTTCTACGAAGCATCCTGCCGTTACTAGCTGTTTTTCCTAGAGAGAGTCGTGGAGTGCACCCTACTATCCTCCCTCACCAAAATCTTTGCCATTTTACCACTTCTTGTCATCAAAGAGTTTGGAAAACAAACCTTGTAGTTTTTTTTCCAATTTATTAGAAACCATGTTACAAAACTTATTGGGTTTATGAGATAAACCTCGTAGGTTTTTCAAAAGCTTTGTTCAAATCAGATGCCAATTTACATTCAAGATTTATGCTTTACTTGTGCATGGTAACATGCTTGGCTCCAGGGTGGTATGGTTGATTAGGTTCCCTTTGACACATGGGAAATCTCCAACACCTCATGCAAACCCTCTGCAAATCCCCTGATCAAACGTTCACAAACCTGTCAAAAGAGGGATTTGTGATTCTTTGATGGAAGTGTTGAAATCATCACCTTGATGGAGCAAGCACGTGACATGGCGTCAACGTAATATTTGTGTCTGAACCATTGAAACTTCACCTCAAAGCATAACTTACCATACTTTCCTTCACATTTGTTTGCTTTTGAAAACAAGAAATAGACCCTTATTACATTCACCCAAAAAAACTGGTTTCAGTTTACTTGGGTGGTCTCCCATCCTTCTCTTGGATATCCTTGTCTTGGGTTCTTCATTTTTCCCTCGGTTCAAGTCCAGGTGGTGCCTGTTCATTCAAAAACTCTAAACTCAGTTTGTGAATTTTGAGTGTTCGACTTTAGGACCTTGGTAGCCATCCAATTGGGACAGGCAATCTGACGGCTGATTCCACAGGGTATTTCTATGCTTGATGTGACAAAACACCCCTCACAGAGGCTAGTCCATGAAAGTATGGAATGAGAGCCCACCAATGGTGTAAATCAAAGAGATTAGAACCATGCATGTGACAGAGACTGAGAATGATACTGAGTGCACCAATCAAACTCCCAAACAACTGCTCTAAATGCTTTGCGCGCTACGTGGAACTGATTGGACCATCAAGGTGCACACCAACAAGCTTGTATACAACTCCATGACCTTTGCGGTGAGGAATAGGTTTGCACAGTTCAAGAAATAAAACAGCAATTGACATCTAGCGGTGAGACTTCCACAACATCAGGGAAGAGACTTGCCAAAATTTCACAAAGTATCAAGGAAAAATACAGTGTGTGGCCGATCATTGTCAAAAGGACAAAAAAATCTATGTTGGTAATCTTTTCCTACTCAACTAGGTGGATGTTCAGTTGCAAGGACAAGTTTATAAGAATTCTAAACCTAAGTGGATAAGAGATTTAATGACTGAATAAATATGCACAGCAATTTTCCCACATCCTAAGCACATTCTACAGGTTAGCATGGCTATCCACCAGGTACTCCACATCAGCCAACTCAAACTCTACTAGAAACCTAGGGGACTTCCCTGGAGGAGATGTGCTTCCATCACCACATATCAAAGCAAACAAGGCCACTGAGCATGTAGTCAAAGGCATTCTGAGATACCTCCAAAGAGGAAAGATGGCAAAGTATCTCTTGAATTGGCAAGCCTATGATGCTTCAAGCAACAATACGGAGCCCAGGATGCATTGATCAACACATAAAAAGGTGTTTTAACCTTCATCAATCCACATCCTGCAACATGTTGGGAATTTATGGCTAAAGGGAAGGGGGAAGTGTTACATTGTTCATGGACACAACTCCCTACACTTTGCATGCCTGTGTTTTGTCCTTGAAATTACGGCTCAACACTTGTTGCCCTCTCTTAGGTTAATCAGCAAAGAGAACCTTAGCCAATTTTCCTCACCTCTAGTGTTGTCCTTGAGAAAGTTTCTGAAAGGATTAACCAATGCAAAGAAATTTTGACAAAACTACCATGATTTGCATCCATCTTTCAATGTATTTCCGTGAACTTCTTCATGGGAGTAGAATTTTACAACGACGTGTTTTGATATTGTCGAAACCCCCCAAATATCTTGGTGGATCTATTTTCAAAGTTTTCTCACAGCGCAACATCACATGTACCACTCAGTTTGAGCATCCAGTATCTTATTCATCTCTCATTCTTGTTTATGCCAATCTATACCTGTGCCTGAAATCTGTGACAATTGTGATGAAAATAGACATGTTGCTCTTTACAACCTATTCAAGTGTCCCCATTTCTGAAACATTTTCTTCTCCAATAATTTTACCTTTAAAGAACTTATGTTCTTCTCAGTGTTACACTCTTGCCCCTCAAAAGATACTAATATGATCTGTTTCCATGGTTTTGCATGATTTATTGAGACCATCCATGGTAAAAAAACTACCAGTCATGCATGCAAAGAATGCACCTCCTTTTGATTGCTACGAGTAAAGTAAACTTGAAAGAGATGCATTGTGCTGGTCATCATGGAATGATTGTTCCACCCCAATATGTAGATAGAGCAAACATTCCTCTTCCAACAACAGCGCAGTCATGCAAACTTTTTTCTTTTGCATGCAAACCGCATTCAAGCCATACCCTAGATTTCATTTGGGACTTATATTCTCATTTTTTAGTACTGGTCCTAGTGGTAGCCAGGCCAAACATGTTTATGTTAAATCGAGACATGGAACTCCCATGCAAAAATCCTACGAACCCCAATATCACAGCAAAGAACTCCATCAAGGAGGATATTGTGATTGTTGAAAAGAAAGCTGATGTTAGCACTCCAATGTAGTATGCATGTGATGTCATGTCAAAGCAAGCGTTGTCTTCAGATCGTGTTTAGAGGAAAAAAGGAAGAACTCGATGATCATTCTTCTGTACTATGGCTTGTCTTCAATGATTTGCACATAAATGGGGGAGGACGGCGAAACCGGCCCCTCCATAAACAACCATGTCCTCGCCACTTGAGCTTGCACTACAAGAAAGCAACACCATTTTTGTTTTTGTCGAGTGGTTTGGGGTCCCATTAACTCCTCAAAATACAAATGAGGACATAATTCAAAATCTGCCCCATGTTTGGGCCCCTTTTCAGTTGCCTGGAGCACAGTCTTGTACAAACTAGTTATTTGGTTTTTCCTATGTGCTCTTAATGAAATTTTCATGTGCATGTAAGAATCACTCCTCAATGTACTAGCATGTTTCTGGAAATTTTGATCAATGGCTCCCACTTTAACTCTATTTCAAACCAGCTCCTGCCAGAATTTGGTGGTAAGCCCCTATCTCTGTCGCTTGTACTTGAGGAGGAGGCATAGTGCAGTTGGATGACACTATTTGGGGATAGCCGCACTGTTCCTTGACAGTGACCATTATCTTCATGACATGCATTGTAACATGTTTTACACCCGGTCTCCCACCATAAGTATTTCATGAAAACTCTCAAGTGTGGCTGGAAAACCCATCACAAAATCCATGGAGACATCAAATCATGTAATTTAAGGTAGCGGAAGTGGCTGAAGGAAAACTGGGGCTTTGGTTTGTGCTGACACATAGTGCACATCTGGGAATAGTTTGCCATGTCAGTTTGTATCTTTTTGCACTAGTAGTACTGTGGTAGTATCTTTAATGCCTTGTCCTTGCCAAGCTTTCCACTACAACATTTTCATGGTATTCATCCAATAGCATGTAAAAGATCTTGTCACTAGGGGGTAGAAAAACCTAGCAATTGTATTTTCATCACAAGTATGGCTTGAAAAACCATAGCTTTTTTTTTTCGTATCCGCCAAACTCCTCACAATCCTTCCCTACCAACATTACAAGGCACGTGTCTTGTTCCATGAGTAGTGTGTTGAATCCAACCATTGGATCCGGTCACCAACTCAAAACATCTCCTAGGTTTATTCTTTCAAGATGATACTCGACGTCTCAATTTAAGTTGGAATCTAAGTACTCCATCCATTGATTTTGTAGATGGCTTAGATTCGGCTGAGTCTTGAGATGTTTTAGTGCATCATGATTGGAACAATCAATACATCATCAGCATTCTAGATTGCAACACCATGTATTGAACACTTGTATGACTGCCAACATTTCTTTTACATAGTGTACATCAATTCTAGCCGGTGTAACCTATCACATGTGCGCGACCAAAAGTTCTCCAATTCTTTTGTATTGGAGGAGACACCTCTTGTTGCTTAATTACATGTGTCACTAGCCATGGTGTAGTCCACCGTTTGATCTTCCAACTGTAAGGCTTACACTAAACTAAGAGCGTTTCTTACAAGGTTGAACACTCACTTTTCACTATCTCCCCAAAAGCCACTCAATGGTTTTGCAAGTGGAATAAAATTAAGGCACTTACACTTTAGAATAGTCTTATGCATTCTAACGGTAGTAGCTAAAATCCATGATTACTTGGTTGTCCCACACGTTGATCGGTATGAAACAATCAAGGATTTCCTTGACTTTCTTTGTGTCAATCATGATGCAAACCACACCAATTATGTGTTTAAAAATGATCAAATGGCAACCAAAACTGCACTTTTAGTCCTTTATGTACAATTTATCTCTTTACATGATCTCAAGGAAGTTTTGCACACGCCCACCATGTTCCTTTGGCATCCTCCTGTACACTAGGATTTCATCAAGGTAAACGACAACAAAGCCACCAAGATACAGCCAGAATTGTTGTTCATGGCTATCATAGATGTTGTTATGACTTCTATGAGTCCAATCAAAATAACCGTGAACTCCATGTGCATGTACCAAGAATGGAACACCGTCTTCTTGATGTCATTAGTATATACACGGATTTGATCACACCCATCTGGTAGGTTGATATTGGTGAAGAGTCTTGTCCCTTGTCGTTGAGAAAAATCATCTACTCCTAAGAGGGGAGTAGTGGCTCTTGATGGTAATGTTTCAACGTCCAGTAATCCATGCATGCCTGTATCTTGAGGGATTTCATTTTAAAAAAATGTAGGATAACATGGATGGCCTTATAAGCCCTGGACCTGAAAATGGTATTGTTTTATTCTTAGCTTAGTTACTTTGTGGTCACACATGCAATAGGTTCCCTTGACCGTTGGTCTATTTCCCAGTATAAGGTGTATTTCATGATTGATGTTATGTTACAAAGGTAAGTCTCGTGGAAATTTGTCAATACAACCCCCCTCAAACTCCTTGTTGATTGGTGTAGAATCCTTGAGAATCACTATCAAGGCCAAAGAGGCCACTTTTGGTTCTTTTGTCATATCAATCTCGCCATCATCCCCTCATTCCACGTGGAGTAGCCATGCCCAAGCTCCAACTCGTAGGTATTGTTTCGGCAAGTGCAGTGGTATCGGCATTATGTGTAAAGCTGTAGTTGTTGCAACTTGCTCTAGTCCTCCCTTTTTTGCTTCTTCTTGTAACTTTCATCAGGTTGTGGATCACTCTATGAGGATTAAGTGTAACTTCTTGTGATTAAAAATGAACATAGACCACACTCTTATCTTGGTCCACTTGCGTATTGTGCCAGCATAGGCATTCATGACCAATCACCTTCACAAAATACATAGTTGTAACAATGTACATCACCATTGGGAGTTCATAGGAAACTTGAACAAAATGTAGTGGGAGGTCGGGTATGACAAAACTACAACAGGGCATCACAATCTCAAACAAGTTTAAATTGTGAAAGTTTCATAAAACAATGTTTTACAAAAAAAGATCTCAAATATTTTTTGAAGGTGTAGTACATTTGAAGGGAAGAAAGAAACATTAATCGATAGAAAGCAAGAATAGCTTGTTTTTAAATAAATGAAAGACAATTTCTATCTTAGTATTATGTGCATTACATGATTGAAAGAATATGATGCTGTGAAGCATTGAAAAAGTGTGGTAGGAATGCTTTGTGGAAGTCTGCAAACAATTGGATTTTTGTTAGAGTCAATGTATTTCTATGATTGATTTTTCCTATGAATATCATTTGAAGACGTTGTTCTTGATGGATTGTTAGAATACTGGAAACGCATGATGCATTGTGTGCTTTAAGTCAGAAATGTATTTTTTCCATGTTTAACTAGACAAACAAATGTGTCAAACATATTCCCTCACGATACTTGATATCCAACCGGAAATGTCAACTATCAAGGTTTTTGGACAAACCAAAACTCAGCCCGTTTGTGGTAGGCTTCGCTCGGGCTAACGATGTCGTCGTTGAGGATGCCAAATCTAGAAAGATGTACCTACTTGGGCAGCATTCGGATAGAAGACTGCGTTGATGGGCCTTTTATCATTTTAACTAATCTTTTAAATTTTTGTTTTGAGTGACCTGTGAAGACTATCAGTCGACATATGTTGATCGACTCGAACATCCTTAAAAGAAAAGATAGATCATGAATTATAGTTACATATACACATGGCGTAAACCTTACTACTAGCTTCCACAAGATAAGTTGTCCTCTGAATCATACTTGTCTCCACTACATTGTTTTCTTTTTCAAGGGGAGGGTGTACCTCCATCGGACAAGATGCATTGGGCATTGAGTCCAATGGAAGAAAAACACCTTGTAAAATGCAACTTTTTATGAGATGCATGTACCAGAAACAATAAGGGAGATATGGTTAATCATCCCACTTTTGTACACTCAATAACCTATGTATACTATTCCTCCATAATTGTCACTTTTTATAAAGTTAACTGGTGTTCATACACTTGTTGCATCCACATATTCTTCATGAACAAATGTATCATTCTCGGGGATGCATCAAATGCATTTTGTTGAAGTTGAAGTAGTTTGTTTGTGCTTATTGCAAAATGCACTTGTTTTACATTGGGCTTGTTTTTTACGAAAGGGTCATTGGGGTCATATGTGTCATGCACAATATTGGCTCAAAAGATAGCTAGGGACACACATGAGTTATTGCAAGTCATAAGGACACGTATCGACTTTGCGAGGACCGTTGCCGTTATTCGCTCGATGTTTTCCAGCTTCCCAAGTCCATGTGTACTAGAGAAATGTATTCGGGAGTGTATCATGGAGATTTTGAAATAGGTACGCTTGTGTATTTCATGATCTCCTCACCCCTCGTAAATCATGTCGATTGTATTGGGGGGTGTATCGTGAAGTGTATTGTTCATCGACATAAAGATATACACAATTGTACAAATACACCAGCGTATTAGAACGACCCTCCACCATATCTACTACTAGATACACCCCCCAATACATTATTGACTTCAGGGGAAGGGGGGACAGGTGTGGGAAGGACCCATCCCCCCCAAAGTCAAAGTGAATACGGTCAGTGTACCGGTAAGTGTTTCTGGTAGATATGGAAAGAAATAGACATATGCATTCTTTGTGAAGATAGATATTAGCGATTGAGGACACCGATCGGAGTGAACCGATGGTTTTTGGAATAAAAAACCAGGAATGTACAAGAAAAATGCACAATGAGCGAGTTGCCATCAACATAACAGCACCCCAATTTGATTTATGACCCCCCCCCCCCAAAAACACCTCAACTGTCTTGGGGGAGTGTATTTGGTTGTGTATTGTAAGCCCGCTAAGGATTATGCACAAGTGCATTGATCCACTAGTGTGTTAACTCGACCACAATTCACATAGACCGCCTTAGTACACTTTGGCTTCTTTGGGGGGGGAGGGGGACGACCCCCCCTCCCCTCGCCCAGTAAAAACTTTATCTGGTGAGTGTATCGAAAAGTGTAGCTGGTAGAGAACAAAAAATATACACTTATGTATGCTTACTTAAGTTAAACGAAGCTTACTTGCATCGTTGATTGAAAACATCGGATGGCTCACAATGGATGAAATACTAGAAAAAAATTCTCTATAGCCATCATGCAAACTGTTAGATTCTTGCATGACCACAACAAAGGCTTAGTAGGCCTTGCTATCGTGCTAGGACCTTGACGTGCTCAGCTGGACTTGTACAAACTGTAAAAAAAAAACACAAACCAGAAGGAATAATCTGTTTGTCCCTTTTTTTTGGAAATCTGACTGTGTTATGAAAACAAAAATACAAATACAGAGATGCTAAGTACAAATATCATAGCAGCTTATGTACAGCTACGTGCCCTGATTCTGTTCCTGGCCCAAGTTGGGCACAATGCCTTGCCAAGCTCCTAGCCTTGTGGCAAGTGTCTTGGCGTGTCTTGCAGGTTAACAAGCCTTCAAGAAGTCAAGATGCCTCCTAGCCAAGCTGGCAGAACTGCCAGGCTCACTAGGCAGATTGAGGAGAACTCCAATAGTATCTGGATTTGAGCACCAAGTCAGAAGGCTGTCTTGAAGGGGTGGTGATGGTAGTTGTTGCTGAGGTAGTCTGGAATGCTGAGTTATTGTACTGGCAGCTACTTGCCTCCTTTCATACTACTGCTCTAGCTTGTACTGTAGGTGGCGGTCCCAACGGTCCCAATTGTAGTGGTCCCAATGGTCCCCGTTGCTGCATCATTGGTAGTGGTCTAGTCGGTCCCAGATGCACATGCACTAAAGAACCTTCCAACGTTGGAGGCCTTGCCAATGACACAGACATTATTGTACGAGGTTATGGAGGTGCTAGGCCACCTCGTTGTTGCCTGTACAGTGTTGGATAGCAGCCCTGTATGGCTGCTTGCCCTATACTACCTCGTGTGAGGCAGTTTGTCAAGTTGTCCAACGTTGGACAGCACCCTCCGCTAGCTGGCCGGGGTTTGTCCTCCACGATGCTGGACCAACTAGACATTTCCGGGTCGTGAACATGACAACTTGGACTAGAAACCAGATATTCTTTGGCCTTTAAAATGGAAAAATACACTTCAGATTTTTCTCGGTAAACCACAAAACAAATTTGTAACTTGCTGCAGAAGGCTCCGAATCAGAATCTGACTTCGCAAGGTTGAATCATAAACCAAGCACAGTTATCACTGTACTCCAACACAAACAAACCAACCAACCCCCGATCGGAGGTCCGTCCTCCCCTCCAAAACCTCTCATGTGTATTGGGGGAGTGTACCAGGGAGTGTATTGCAAGCTTGCTAAAACATGTACACTTGTGTATTCATACACTTGTGTGTTTGTGCACTTGTGTTTCCATGCGGCCCCCCACATGATAAACTACCCAATACACCCCCACAATACACTCTGACCTCGGGGGGGGGGGGGGGGGGGGGGGAGGGAAGGCGACAAGCTCTACTCTCAATATGGAAATCTGAATCTAATTGTATTCTCGGTTTGTATCTCTAAAAACATCAGAAACATCACACATCCATTTTTGTAGCAACATGATTCTTAGTGATCTTGATCCTTGATCAGATTCATCTAACAAATCAGTTTGCGGAAGGTCCATTGGTCGAATTTCAAGATTATGCTCTATTGAAACTTGCAACCAAACAAACCTTACCCTAGATGAGTGGTCCCCCCCCCCCCCCACAAGCTCCCATAATGTATTGGGTGAGTGCATCGGGGGGTGTATCGTGCAAACTAAAAAAAATGTATACAAGTCCATGGAGACATAAGTGTATGGAATCAGCGAAACTCTAGATACACTCCCCAGTTCAACTTTACTATTCATCTTGACCTCGTGGAGGGAGGGAGGGAAGGGGGCATGTGGGGAACGCTCAAGAGATGAAAAAAAAAGGCGAGGCAAACTTTCATGTGAGCGTCAATGACAAGTAAAACATTTTCAATATCGAGTGCAATTCAACGTCATTGATAGAAATACAAAAACAATATGAATTTTGAAAAAGAACACAGTAAGTTATAATGTGAATTCATCTACATTAAATTCATTTTCCACAATGACTATAGAATGGATGATTTAAAAATGTTTTCAGGCCATGTATTTCTTACGAAATTTCAATGAAAGTCTTGTGGTCATGTACACAAAACTAACAGTGAACATGATTCCAACTGTAAAGTTATAGGAAACATTGATAATGGTCTAGGATAGTTTCCTAGAAGGGTTGGTCTGAGGATGAGTGTGCACCCTAAAGGGTCCCTAGCAGGGGCTGGTTCACACCACCAACTGTTTTTGGAGAGTCTGAAACTGTGGAGGCAACTGGTTCTAAGGATGGAAGAAAACTAGTCAGAGAGTGTGGCAATAGTTTTCGCCTCAATCGAATGGGGATGAACCCTTGATCAAGACTCAAAAGTAGTGGCATTTTATAGCCATTGAACTAAGCTTTCTAGAACACCAAAGCATGCCAGATTTGAAGCTTCCTAGAAGATTCTATTGCTTCTAGGCTGTCTCCTTTCTTAACTAGGAAGGCATCCCTTCCCTCTTCTAGAAGCTTCTGCCCCTTCCTAGATTCATCAGCTTGCTTCTAGTAGGAGGGAAGGTGTCGAGAAGACCAAGAAACCTCTACATGCCTTGTAGGACAAGTCACCTCTTCTAGAAGGTGTGCCATCTTCTTGGATCCTCACCTAGCCTTTTAGAAACTCAAGGAGGAACTCTAAAGGTTGAGCTAGCTTCCTGGCATCTATTTTCTTCCTCCCTTGAGGCAGGGGAGAATTTCATCTTGTGGGACTTGAACCCGGGCCCCTGCATGTAGAGGTGGACACCATTAACGACTAAGCCACTTGGTCTTGTCTTTTTGGTGTTCCATTTTGGAGTCACTGCTACCATGATGAGGAGAATTACTCAAACATTTACGATGCTGAACACACTTTGTCAAGTGTGTAGATTTGGGATGATTGGGCATGAATGCAATGAAGGGCCATCTATTGGAAGTGGACGGAAAAAAACCAAAGAAATAGAAGTCAAGGAATCATAATGTGGTCTTATACACGCACTCGAAGCTATAAGCGTAATTGACTCATACATGAACAATGGTGGGGAAATCACGCACTCTCTTTCTAGTTTACTCCACTTGTGCATCCCAACACTATACACTCACACCATGCACTCTACAAGGAGTGTATAAAAAGGTGTGATGGAACGTTTCTCTTTTACTCTATTTTTCCCTCTCAAACCATATGTATCTCCCTTTGTTTCTCCACACATCTCTCTCCCTCTTCATCTTTCTCCACCTATCTATACCTCTCTTCCTCCGTTATTTGCTTCTCTCTCTCTATCTCATTTTATCTTCATCCTTTCCATTGTCCATCTCTCCCTTTTCTTACCTCTCTCTCCTTATCTCCCACTCTCAGTCTCTCCCTCTCTCTCTCTCACTCTCTCTCTCTCTCCCTCTCTCTCTCCCTCTCTCTCTCTCTCCCTCTCTTTCTCTCTCTTGCTCTCTCTCTATATGTATATGTATATGTATTTTTCCATTGATCTCTCTTTTTTGCTACCCCTTGCCTCCCAACACAGTATTATATACCTTTTTGTGTTCTCAACACATGTTTGTTCATAGATGTTTTGGTTTTTTCGTTGTTTCATACCACAAAAAAAACTGTAGATGACCTAGACTAGTCTACTAAAGCATTGTTTGCGACACGTTTGTATCAATGTTTCTAAGTCTTTAAATCCCTTTTAGTCATTTTAGTTACATTTCCAAGAACAAGTCAGCATTCGCCCACGGGCATTAAGCAAACCTTAAGCACCATCAGATTGAGTGGCCGACAGGTCGTTGTCCTGCGTCGTAGAATGACGGCCATCAGTAGCTAGTGGAAAAAATCTTGATAAGTCGTTGTCTGGCTTACCCGTTTGCCTACAAAAGTCTGAGGAAGGAATCATCCCGATGCTAAGACCCCTTAACGTGTGTTGTGTTGTACATGGGTCAGTGCGGTCCATTTGTGTGATGAAGTGCACTTTTCACTCACTCAATGTGANTTATTTGCTTCTCTCTCTCTATCTCATTTTATCTTCATCCTTTCCATTGTCCATCTCTCCCTTTTCTTACCTCTCTCTCCTTATCTCCCACTCTCAGTCTCTCCCTCTCTCTCTCTCACTCTCTCTCTCTCTCCCTCTCTCTCTCCCTCTCTCTCTCTCTCTCCCTCTCTTTCTCTCTCTTGCTCTCTCTCTATATGTATATGTATATGTATTTTTCCATTGATCTCTCTTTTTTGCTACCCCTTGCCTCCCAACACAGTATTATATACCTTTTTGTGTTCTCAACACATGTTTGTTCATAGATGTTTTGGTTTTTTCGTTGTTTCATACCACAAAAAAAACTGTAGATGACCTAGACTAGTCTACTAAAGCATTGTTTGCGACACGTTTGTATCAATGTTTCTAAGTCTTTAAANCACGGGCATTAAGCAAACCTTAAGCACCATCAGATTGAGTGGCCGACAGGTCGTTGTCCTGCGTCGTAGAATGACGGCCATCAGTAGCTAGTGGAAAAAATCTTGATAAGTCGTTGTCTGGCTTACCCGTTTGCCTACAAAAGTCTGAGGAAGGAATCATCCCGATGCTAAGACCCCTTAACGTGTGTTGTGTTGTACATGGGTCAGTGCGGTCCATTTGTGTGATGAAGTGCACTTTTCACTCACTCAATGTGAAATCATGTACAGTTTTTTTCGTACATGTTTGCAATGTAGTTTATCACTATAGGTTCTTAGGTTTGCGGTCATTACCACCTCACATGTTGAGTAAAATGTTCATAGGGTGCATCTTTCAACCGGAACAAAAAACATGTAGTCTTCGAGGACGTGTTCTCTTAGAAACCGCATATTCATGTACATCTATTTTCAAGAATATGATTCAATAGTTTGGTGACATCCAAACTATTGACTTCGTCAACAATATGTAGATCATCATCGTTGTAATTCCAAAATTTTACATTGAAAGACAAATTCATCCATATGTTGAGGACAAATGAATGGTGGGTTTGGATTCACTTTGATTCAAGCATCAAATCAACATTCATTGCTACTTTGTTTCCTTCCATTCAGGAACACTCACAAGTGAAAGAGTATTTCAGTCTTTTGCTTTCTGTAGTTTGTCGTCCAGAGAACCTTTGGTGTTTGCATCCACTGAAGGGGACCTTAAAATTCATATTCTGGGTCGATTCTCAAACCTTGTCGCAATTAGGGTTGTGGTATTTGGAAGTCAAAATCAGGTTGCCAACATTGATTTTTTGCTCTTTAAAATACAATATTTTTCTTTGTGGTGCAGCAATCCTGGAATAAGGCTATCTCACACTGAGTGTGTGATAAGTGCACTTTCACGCTCATTTCGAGCGCAATTGCCATATGCACTTCCTCCAAACACTAGGGCCATCTTTGGACAATCTTGCAAAGACTGAAGGAAGGAGTTAGACGCTTATCTGCCGGCTATGAAAAACATGTCTTGGAACTATGATGTGACAGTCGTCGGCAATTAGACGACCGTAAAAAAGTGTGAAAAGTTACTCTGAGCAATTGGCTGAAGGTCTCAAAGAGACAAACCAGATAGTAGAATAAGGTAACGAGTTGCATAACTTAGAATTCATTTCTACTACAAAAGCACTAGAAAAGGAATACATGGACTCATCTATGTTTGAAGGATGAACATAACTGGAAAGGGCTAAAAAGCACACCTAGAACATACTTCACGCTTCTCATGTTCTGTTTAGTACAGTTTTAGATGTTATTGTGTTTGCATAAAATGTAAATGTTTCAACCACGCAAGCATTGACCATAAAAGAACAAACTTTCATAAGAAACAAAGAGATAAATTTCCAACTCTTGAGAGTCTTCCTAAGAAATTATTCATGGGCCACATAAAATGAAATGCAAGATTTTATTACACACATGAGATAAACTAACACATTACTTGTGCTCTTAGTGTACGTTTGTATGGTGACTGAGCGCACTTGCCACGTACACTGATCCCACGTACTAGGCCCTTCCTAAAAAAATTTGATTTGGACACATTGAAAAACAAACCCAGTTTCATTTACACACAAGAAAAACTAGCACACTGAGTGCGCTCCTAGTGTACTTGTATATGATGAGTGAGTGCACTTTCCACATGCACTAGCCCCACACACTGGGTCCTTCCTTAGAAGAGCATTGTCTTGCTACGAAGGGCAAAAAGATAAGGTGTGCATAGACACATGAGACAATTTAGCACACTTAGTGCATTCTTAGTGTACTTTTATGTGGTGACAAAGCGCACTAGGCACATACACTAGCCCCACGCACTAAGGTCTTTCCTAAGAAGATAGTTACTTGGTCATTTAGGACAAAATGCAAAATATGCTTGGACACATGAGACAGATTAGCGCATTAAGTGCACTCTTAGTGTACTTTCATATGGTAAGGGAGCGCACTTGCCACATACATTAACCCAACGCACTGGGGTCCTTAACAAGAGATTTTATTTTCCACGTAATACAAAACATACAAGTGTGCTTGGACACATGGATGAACAAAGACATTGAGCGTGCTCTTGGTGTACTTTTATATGGTGAGGTTGTACACTTGCCATCTACACTTGTCCCATGCACTAGGGTCCTTTGTAATAAGAGAATTGTTTGGCCACATAAGACAAAATCACACTCTTCTCATACAAAATCAAAGAAGCGTAGTTATGGGCATGAGGATTTCCCTGCACGCGTAGCACCTGCTCTGCCACCCATGATCGCGGACGGCGACCATGAGTACGAAGTTGAGGAAATCCTTGATCACCGACGACGGGGAGGGAAAGAACAATGTTTGATCAAGTGGAAGAACTGTGATGCGACAGACAACCGATGGGTGTTGGAAAACCAACTCTCAGACACTGATTTTCTCATCGACGGCTACAAAGCCCGACTAAGGCTGTGTAATAGAAACGCGCAGGGACATCGCGTTTAGAGGGGGGTGGTTACACCAATGGCATACACAGGGCCCGAACCCACAAGCGGCCTAATGTCTGTTTCACGACCCCCAACTATATTGCGACTTTGCCGCGACCACTTTTTTCACGCTTGGAGGGAATTCCCCGAAACACCCCGGAATCCTTGCGCAATGATGACCACTTTTCAGGTCACTTCCAACACTTGTCAGAACATGTTATCGAGGACTCTTGATGTTTTGAGATTGCTGACGACAATCTTTTGAGAATCTTTTTTAATCCTTGCAAACCCTTGATTCGGTCTTGAAGCCCCCTATTAAATCAACGAGGGACTTCTCGAACCAACAATTGACGACACGGCGTCACGTCAGCAGAGAACCAAGAATCCAAACGGCTCGACTCGGTCTCATTTCCTTGAACTTGCCATTTGTGTATACATCATCAAGATTTGACACTAACAATAACAAAGCATGATTTCTGCTTCTCAAGAAAAACCCAACTAACCCCATTCTTGTGAAAAGTGATAAGTTTTTTCAACTCTAAACTGCCTCACTTCCGACTAACGTATCACTTGGTATCTAAGTGCATCGTCCCAAGCGGTGCACAAGGCTGATTTTCTCATCAAATCAAGACTTGCACGTGTCTTCAAGTGCATCTCCACCGACAAGACGTTTGCACACCTCGCGAAGTTGGTGCACGTAGCGAGCGCACCTGGCAATAGCAGCGTTAACTGACAAAGACACCAGCAATGGTTGAAGGAACCCCACGAAGGACCTTCAGCCTTGAGGGGGATGAGCGCATGACGGCGAGCACCTTGACTAGCGGGCCCAATCCAGAGTCTGGCATGCTTGACATGCCAATTCCACCTACACCACCGACCAATACAACTCCATCGTTTGCACGAGACAAGATTGCGGAGCTGACTAGCCAACTTGCATAGATGGAAACGTTTAAAAAAACACTCTTCGAAAAATTGCAACAACACGTCGCCAAAATCCATGACTTGAAATCACAAGAAGCGATGCTCGCTGATGTACTCCACATCGGTGGGTCCTCAATTTTTCGAGGGCTTCCTAAGGCGTTCGATCCACCAAATCCAAGGGACCGACGACCATGATCTTCTTGATGAGTTTGGAGGTATACTTCACTACAGATGGGGTTTCCTCCGACAAACAAAAGATGAACCTTGTTTCCTTGCTTTTGCGGAGCATGGCTTTGAGTTTGTGGGCCAATCTCATGGTCATCCAACGATAGCAGTCTGCCAAAGGCATTGATCCAATGGCTACCTTATCGTCGACACCAGGCGTACTATCTCTTGAGCGGGCTCACTCGACTTGGAAGCTATCAACAACACCCCCATCCAATTAGCAAGACTTCACCCAGGCACTCGTCGCTTGCTTTGGCAAGCTGAATGAGAAAATGGAGGTTCGTTACTTGCTGCAACGACTGAAACAGTTTTCCAACGTGTCGGAGTACACGTGAAGTTTTGGCAAAATCATCACTGGTAGGACCCTTGGGGAGGATGAACTTTGTTTCTCTACAATAACAGCCATAGAAGATATTCGCAGAGCACTTGCAATTCACGACATCACCAACAATTTTCCACAGACCATCGCAGCCGTTGAACGCATTGGCCTCGTGGATTTAAACTCAAAGTCCTACGAATCCTACGGCTAGCTCCCGAAACATCAACCGTAGTAGACAAGTGGGCATCGGTCGCATAACTTGGAGAACTTGACCCTGATGAAATTCAACTTGGTTGAGAAAAAAAAGAGATCAACGGACCTACTATAACTGCAAAACGATGAGGCATATCGCAAGGAACTGCCCTAGGCAAAACCAGAATTCTTGCCTTCGTGCAACAAGCAACAACATGGTACCTGAAAATCATAAGACAAAAGCAGCAGTAACCGCGAAGACGCAATGACCATCTACTACGCCAATCTATCTTGACGTGGTAAAAATGTATCCGAAGAGAAGAGACTTGGCGTGGTTGGCCCACGTTGATTTGAGGAGCACAAGCAACAAATGCCGTAGTTAGTGCACCAGCCTCATCAGTCTCATCGGCTTCAAAGTTTGCAAGCGTACCCGAAGAGTTTTCCCTACTCGTGAAAGGATTTGAAGGGGTATTCCTGGACGAGGTACCAATCAAACTCCCTCTTAAACGCAACATCGACCACAAAATTGAACTCAAACCTAGTAGTAAACCAACCTTCAAGGGGACCTACCAGATTAGTAATCACCAAATCACAAAGCTCAACCGGCAGCTGGAAGACATGCTGACTTAGGGGTTCATTCGACCGTCCGTCTCTTCGCACGACACACTAGTAATCTTTGTTGAAAAGAAAACAAGAAAAATTCAGATGTGCGTGGATTACTATGCGTTGAACGACATCACGATCAAGAACTGCTACCCTCTACCTTGTACAAACGAGGTTTTTGACCAACTGCATGGAGCAAAATTTCTGAGCAAAATTGACATTTAGAGCAACTACCACCAAATTTGCATCGCTGATAAGGATGTTGCAAAACCTCCCTTCTACACATGTTACAGGCACTATAAATTCACGGTTATGCCATTTGGACTCACAAAATCCTTTGCAACGTTCATGGCACAACATGAGGAAGAACATTTTCCCCCATACCTCGATGATTTTGTCGTTGAACACCTCGATGACATCCTCGTGTATAGTCGAACCTCACAAGATCATCGATGATATCTCAAAAAAGTACTCAAGATCCTTCAGCAGGAGAATTTCTACGGGAAGCTTTCAAAAAATGACTTTTTTCCGTGATCAATCAAGTTTCTTGGTCACATCAGCGGCAGTGGACGAATGTCGATGGACCCAAAAAAGATATTCGCGGTGGCAAACTGGCCAACTCCAACAAATGAATGCAACGCGCAAGTTTTTCTTCGATTTTGCAACTATTATCAAAGGTTTGTGAACGATTATGCCAAAATGTCAACTCCTCTTTCTGACCTCACCTGCAAGAATTGTGAGTGGATTTGGGGAGATAGTAAAGAAGAAGATTTTACGTTTTTAAGTAAAGCTCTCACCTCAGTACCAACTCTTCGATTGGTAGATCCGACGGCCAACTACGTCATTGCCATGGATGCCTCCGATTGTGCAATCGGGGACGTACTCCTTTAGAACAATGGTGGAGGAGAACAACCCATTGCATACATGTCGCGGGAGCTTCACGTAATAGAGCTCAACTATGTCGTCCACGAGAAATGCTCGCGGTTATCCATGCCTTCAAAACTTGGCATTGTTATCTATAGTGTAGCAAGTGTGTGGTTCAAACAAATCACCACGCCCTGAAGTATCTAGAAATGCAGCCAAACCAAAGCCAAAGACAAAACTGATGGATGGAATTCCTTGAGTCCAATTTTTACTACGAAATCAAGTATCGGCCCGAGAAGACAAATCTAATGGACGTGCTAGGCCGCCAGACCAATCTCGTGGAGTTCAATGCAGTACAGGTTCAAATAGACGCGTTTGTGATAGCTTACTCACATATGGCTACAAGGACCACAGAGCCTACAAAACAACAAAGTTCCACTTCATGGGCTCCATTTGGCACAGAAATCAAAGAAATCAAGTCGTCATCCCCAAAGCTGAGGAGCTACTACGCATGCTCCCTGAGGAATGCCATGACCCTGCTTGAGGAGGCCAATTTGGAGCCAACAAGACTTTGAAAAAGCTTGCAAAGCACTGCAGGTAGGACAAAATGGGGGTTCATGTCCCAAACTTCTATGGAAGTTGCGACCTCCGTCAACGGAATAAGAGTCGATGCACCAAATCCCTTGGACTACTTCAACCACTACCAATACCAGTGAAACTGTGGACGGATATCTTCATGGATTTTGTGACTAGTTTCCTTGTCACACCAAAAGGGTTCAACGCTATAATTGTCGTTGTTGACAAGTGCTTGAAGAAAACCCACTTCATTCAAACCACTAAGGATGTAACTGCCAAAGAAGTAGCGCGACTGTTCCTTGACCAAATCATCTGACTGCATGAGTATCTACAATCAATCATGAGTGATCAGGATGCGCAATTCACTGGTCAGTTTAAGAAACAACTAATGTAGCGTTATGGGAGTTGACTTCAACTTTCAACGGCGTTTTATTCAAAAACATATGGACAGAACAAGCAAAACAACCAAATGCCTGAGCAACTCCTTTGAACCCTATGTGAATCGCACGGTACAGACTGGGTCGTCAAGCTGCAAATTCCTAAGTTCGCATAAAATTCCACAACACCTGTCACAACGAGGAAAACACCATTGAAGGTGATGTATGGAGCCAAACCAACCACTGCGACTTGCGTGCACAGTAAGAGCAACATCCCTACCGTCGACACACATTGGCGAGAGTTTTTTATAGTCAGGGAGGAAATTTGCCGAACCCAAAAAAAGACGCAAGTAGCTATGAAGCAACAAGCCAATAAAAACAACAACTTAAGGAGTTCAAGGCCAATGACAGTGTTTTGCTCAACTCCGCAACTGTCAAGGTCCAAAATTTAAGCAATCGGAAGCTTGAACCTTGGTGGTTAGGGCCTTTTGACATCTTGGGGATGCGCACTCCAGTCGTGGAAAAACTCTGACTACTTGACAACATGCAGTTTCACCTGGTCTTGTACATCACGAAACTTTGACACTACATTGATCTAGCAAAATTGTTTCTCGAACCGTGGCACATGCTCTGCCACCCATGATCACAGACGATGACCAGAAGTACGAAGTTGAGAAAATCCTCAATCACCAACGACGAGAAGGCAATTAATTTTTTTTATCAAGTGGAAGAACTATGCCGCAATACATAACAGCTGGGTGCCGTACAACCAATACTCAGAATTCAATTCTCTCATTGATGGCTACAAACACTGACTAAGGGCGCGTAGTAGTAACGTGTCGGGACGTCACGGCTAAAGGGGGGAGTGTTCCACCGATGGCATACATAGGGCCCGAACACACAAGCGACCTAATTTCTGTTCCGCAACCCCTGACCTATCGCGGGACTTTGCCTGGACCAATTTTTCCGTAGTCAGAGGGAATTCCCCAGAATATCCAAGAATCCTTGTGCAATGATGACCACTTTTCAGGTCACTTCCAGAACTTGTCGGAACATATTCTCAACAACTCTCGATGTTTTGAGACTACGGCCAATGTTCTTTCAAGCAACTTTGTCAGACATCATAAACCCTCAATTTGGTCTCAAAACCCCCTGTCGAACCAACAAGGGACTTCTCGAACGAGCAAATTAGGACACGGAGTTGCATCACATAAACCGCGGAAAACTCAAATTGCTTGATTGGGCCTCGTTTTCTCACACTCACCATTTACATATGTACATTGCCTAGTTTTGGCAGTCATGATAATGAAGAATTCTTTACACTTCTAAAGCATACCATACTAACCCCATTCTGTTGAAAAGTGACATGCTTTTCAAGAGAATGGGGTTAGTATGGTATTTTTTAGAAGTGGAAAGCATTCTTCGCTATCATAAGTGCCAAAACTAGGCAATGTACATATGTACAAGCCACGATTTTAACTATGAACCGCAACACTTCTGATCGGCATAACAAGAACTCCATCTAAGGAGATTATACTAAAGGAAAACACAAAAAGAGAGAGTATGAAATGGCCACGATCAACCATTCCTCACTAGACTAGATGTGCTATAAGATAGAGCGCCCATACACAATTTTGGGTGTGGGGGAAAGGGATTTTCTCGCCTGCATTGTAGTATTGCAACACGTCTATTGTTACCGGCGTCGCTTACTAGTAAAAAAGTTGATAGTATCAAACTTCATCACTGAGTTTCCAAAAAGTTTTGTCATGCAAACTTTGAATAATTTTTGGTTATCGATGCTTTTGCATCGACTTTACGATGCAATCTTGCACATTTAACATATTTATTTCACCTGTGTAAAACTTCCCTCCTCTTTTCATACTTCACAAAGCTCACTGTCCCATGTAATTGCCTAATACAATCTCCTATTTTCCACAGGGGACCAAACAAGTCCCCCCCCCCAAAGTGGAAATTGTATGGGACGAGTGAATGGGGAAGTGTATGGGGGGCCGTTCAGTTACAGTTCATGAATGTTTTCAAGCTAGATACATTTTGAATGAATAGTACAAAGTTATGGATGTTCACTAGGTACTTTATGCATTGAACACAAGACACAATGTATAATACACTGCCCATATACACGAGAGAGGTGGGAGGGGGTTTGATTCTCACTTGCGTGGCAAAACTGCTATGTGACTCTTGGATTGGGCGCCTTTTGCTAGTCACATACATCTCACAAAAAACATGTCAAGAAATTGAGTTTTTCATCATTGTAAAACTTTTTATGCGTCAAGCTTGATGAGGTTCGACCATCGATACTGTTGTATCGATAGACAAAGGATCGTCAAAGATGCATCCCACAGTGTTCACTAGTGTACAAACTTCTTGGTTTACTCATACATTGTGATGTTCATTTTCAATTGCATTTTCATAATACACTTTTTGTTTTTGGAGTGGGCGTGTGAGGAAAGGAAGTACATAAGAAAATGATAGACCCCCCTCCCCAAAGCACGAAAGTGCATGTGGTAAGTGAATTGGACACGTGTTTGTGCATTTCAGTTTGTAATATGTACATCCCTTCATACACTCCCCATATACAAATTGGATGAGCCAATGGGTGTGGGAGGGGGGGGGGGCTCGCTTGCATGGCAATTCTTCTTGCATGGTGGTGGGTGTTCTCCACGTGCTCCTAGTTGGAATCCCACAAGGCAACAATGTTGAAAGTTATGGTTTTGTGTTTTGAATCTGTAACCAACACAAACTATGTTCTCTTACTCTCTATAAACTTCTCTATCTTAGATCTATTGCTATGGTTTTATGGAGTTGCACAAGACGTATCCTACCTTTCTACAGGTTATACATTGATAGTCTTGCTCATCGACAACTTTCATTTGCAACAGACAACATGTTCTTGTTGACTTGAAAATATTCTACAAAACTGCAAACTTTGTTTACTACCCCCACTTGTTAGATACCCTCAGCTTAGCTTTGTACAATGGTTAATTGATTTGGAATCTAGCTATGAAAATCTGTAAAGGTTCTTTCTAGATGCTAGTCATTCTAGTGGCTCAGCACATGTTGTGTACAAAGCACAATTACATTGGAAAAAAATTCTGTTAAGAGTCACGTCACTATTGGTCATGATTCATTATAAACTCATTGTATGCTCTTTATTACTAGACTAATAATGCGTGCATTGAATTTTGTGGTGTGTGTGCCCAAACTCTTCTCCAGGTTCCAAAAGTGTAGGATGAAAAAATGCGCAGATGCATTGTAGTTCTTAAGTAAAATCAAAGAATCTTTCCAAAGTGGATTGATCAGCTCCAGTGGTGGATAAACTATGAACCATGATGTGAGAATGGTCACGTGAGGTACTTACAGGACTCCATCAGTCTCGTACTTCCACATGATATCTGTGGAGAATGGTCACACCAACTTAATGCTGTACCAAACAAAAGCAAGGCCACGAAGTAAATATTGTTGTAACTATGACTAGCAGTTACCATGGTAAAGTACACCTCCATTGTTTTCAATAATATCCAAATGCTGAGGCCTATTGATTTGTTGAAATTCTTGGCTTGATTTGGAGTGCACTCAAGAGCCGTTTCTTTTCTCTTGGTTAGCACTACTTCCTATGCGTGCACATTTTGTAGCTCGTCCATTGATGCAACAAGCTGTTGGAGTCAAGGGTTTCAAAGTATTTTGAGATTAAAAGAATATAAGTGTAAGCTGTCATAAATGCTAGAATTCTAGTCGAAACCTCCCCCCATCATGATAGATGTCATATCCAAGGGCAGCAACGGGGGTTAAGGGACGACCCAAGGAGTCAATCATGGGATTGGTCATTGGAGATGTTGAAGTTGTGTTGTCTACCATAAAGCATCTTTTTTTTGCCACCTGTTTTGAATAGAGAATGTCATGTATTGCTTACTAATAATCCTCTATCAATGATGTTTTTTCTCTTACAGATGTTTATCTGTGGTTGCATTTTCTTCTACAACCATTGTTGTCCCAAGGTTTTCAAACTTGGAGATAAAAGAGTTACACTGAATATTTTTGTGAAATTCTTGCCACATGTTAAATGTTTCAGTTTTACCTCTAAAACCACTATGCGTTCGTACCAAGTGTTACACCAAGCGATTGGTTGTTGGCTTATACATTAAGGTTATGGAGTGAAAACTGATTCATGAAACAAGGAAAATTGGTTAACTTGTGATGGATAGTAGTTGTCCTTCTATGGTAGTTTTTTTCATTTTCAACTACATGTACAGAATGGTGTTAAAAATGATAAGACGTGATTGGGATATTGAGCACTTGAGCCAAGTGACACGTGCAATGCTGTGGTGTAAGACGATACTTTGAGAAAATCCACCAAGGAGTCGGGGTGTTAAAGAGTATACAGGTACATGGTTGTTTGTGTTTCTTTCAGCGCATCCAGAAAGTGATGAAAATGCTAGAACCTTCCACAATGGTACACTGGTGGTAGGGCAACCAATCGGATTAACCTTGCCTATTTGATGTAAGAATCTATAGGTTGGCACGTGGTGGACCATGGATGTAAGGATAGAAATGCCCAAGCATAGATTTCACATAATTGTATGCATCTGTGACACAATAAGGGAGGATTTGTTTTGGAGAAAAACATGGATGATTCACAGATTTCACTCGTAGAGAAAAACAAGATGAAAGGAATTGAGACATTTTGATGCTTTGGATTTTGTAACGAGTGTGCTTTGATGAAAGGTTTTTGAATGGTTACGCATATGTATAGGATAGCGGTAGCAAAGAAAATATTTTTTTTATACCTAGGACGCTTGAGTTCAGTGACATGTATGATGCCATGTCACGAGAGACTGCTTTGAGAGTTGCTTCCAGAATCTGGGCAATTTCAACAATGTTGAGGGGTGATCAAAATCTTCACCATTGGAAAAAGGGCACTCAAGTTCTTCATACTTGTAGATACCAACACAAAACTTCTATGATTTCCTAGATGCACGCACAATTTTTTTTTGTAATCAAACATTTCAACTTTGTATATGAGAAAAAATCGGGTGTTTTTTTCTTACAATCACGCAAAGCTATGTTTTCAACTCTTTGAAAGCACACATTTTGGTCAATATTCTTAACCTTCCACCATTTAAGCAAATCATTCCCTTGTTGATAACATAAACTTGCATTGGTTGTTAGGCTTGAGAAATGCTATCAATCTGTAATAGCAAAAAGAAAAGAAAAAACTCATATGTTGCACGAAGTACACTCTCCCACAGTTACGTGTCACCCCACATCCGCAAATGTCTCTTGATATTCGAAGGAGACCAAATTGTTGAGAAGTGTAGTTTTGCATAAAATATGTGGTGTTTAAGTTAAACAACAATAGAAATCTTCTTGATTCTTTGAATAGTCCGTATGTCTATCCTGAGAGAGAGAGAGAGAGAGAGAGAGAGAGAGAGAGAGAGAGAGAGAGAGAGAGAGAGAGAGAGAGAGAGAGAGAGCATTAAACAAATTGCATAGTGTGATGAGATGGAGCAAGGTCGACATAGTTGAAAAAAAGGTGTATTGAGTCAAAATATTGAAGAAACATCTCTTCAGAGGTTTGTGTACTCATGTGCAAAGTTGACAGATTTCCATGCACATTTGCAAATTTCACGATGTTGCATGCTCATCCAAAAATTTGACAATGTTTTTTGTCTATGAAGAAACTTGAAAAGATTGTTTCCTTGTTTGAGACCCTTCACGCATTGTTTCAACCTCTTCTGAAATGTAGGTGCCAGAATGACGGCCCGGAAAGATGGTTGAATTCATGTCTTATGTCAATGCACTATAAGATTGTTTGGCCGAAAGATAAGCATGACAACGTGGATCCTCGGTTTCCAAACAAAAGCCGTAGCACACAATTTTTTCTTGCATTTGTTGAGCTATTAGCCACGTTTGGCTGAGAAAAAACCACATGTGGAGAAAAATGAAAAAATTCCTTTTAAAGAGTAGCGCACAAAAATGGCGTCCCCCAAACACGAGTACGCAAAAATGGTACCCCCTCAAAGTGGGCACAAATGGCGCCTCGCATGTTAGCATGCAAAGTTGGCCCTCTCGTAAAGTGAGCACGCAAAAGTTTTACCCTACAAAAATTGCACGTGGTTAGCTTAGCACACAAAAGCAACACCCCCCTCAAGCGATGCCACGTCATTGACACAAGTTAGGAGTTGATCGGTGGCCTAACCATTGTTTTTTTCAAACAACTCTTATCTTAAGAGAATTCCACATTATGGACAGAATGGGGTTGACAAGAGAAAGTAAGTGAGTGTGATCTTTGGTAAGAGAGGACTTTATAATATCTATTTGTGCATTTTTATTCTCGCTTGCATTGATAATGAATCGTTCTTTTCTATCATTTTTATTTTTTTGTTGGATCGATCCCAAACCAACCAGTTTTGTTATCTGCGTCAATACAAAACTTCACCTTGGTGGATTGGGTTCTACGTAAAAGAGGTCAAGCGGATTGGGACTGACGTAACATGAAAAAGAAAAATAAAAAAGAACTTTCTTTATCACATCAATCCCATTCTGTCCAAAACATTGTAATGTTTTACTTGGAGAGAAGTCGGACAAAAAATGGACATGCCACCGGTTAATCGCTAACTTTGGTCGATAACATGGCATTGCTGTAAGGGGTTTGATATTTTTGGGTGCTAGTTAGCGGGGTGCCATTTTTGCAGGGCGCCGTTTTGTGTGTTCGCTTTGGGGGTTGCCATTTCTGCATGATCGCTTTGTGGGGGCGCCATTTTTGCGTGCTTGCTTTGTGGGGGCGCCATTTTTGTGTGCTCGCGTTCGGGGGGCGTGAGTAGTGCATTGTACTTTCTAAGGGGCGCTATTCTTGTATTTTTCTCACCACGGCCGCCGTTTTGGAAGACAGCTTTCCTCTTATCAACGCGTGTCATCTGTTGGATGCGACCAGCGTCAAACTCACGCCCCCTGCCTCGCTTCAGCCCTGCGTTCTCTCCTGGCTCCAACCCTCCTCCTCAAACCTCCTCCTCCATCCTTCCTTCCTTCCCTCTCTCCCTCCCTGCCTCCCTCCATCCATCCTTCCCTCCCTCGCTCCCTCCCTCCCTACCTCCCTCTCTCCCTCCCTCCCTCCTTCCCTCCCTCCCTCCCTCCCTCCCTCCCTCCCTCTCTCCC